>VDFB02047144.1:49132796-49198131 GCA_007258455.2 Sequoia sempervirens | reverse complement strand
TATCAGAGGAGAATGGAAAGATAATTTTTATCAGAAGATATTATGTTCATTACTGCCAGTAGACATTTATGCAATATGTTGAGTCACAGATAAGGCACTGGAACTGTTTGAGAGAACTTCTCAAAGAAATGCGGTCTCATGGGAGCATGTTAAAGATAGAGCGTGGAATCATGAAAAAGGTGGATGAACTAGGTACAGACTTGTGATTGCTCACTAGAAATTCCATAAATAGCTCAGAGAACTGGGTGAATACTCGTTAGTCGCTTCTGGCTCATTCTGTGAGTTTTAGAACTAAGATCTCCTTAATGCAGATGTATTTGGCTTGGCCCATTTTGTTTGCCTTAATTTTCTTTTTTGTTGTTTATGTAGCACTAATGGTGGAGAGCACATAGGTATTTGGTTTGTATTAAAAAGTTATTTTTTATAGAGATCAAGGTTAATTCTGTGATTTTTTATATATAGCCTTGCAAAGTCTTTTTCAATATTATAAACCATGGAATGGAATGTGCATCCATTTCATGTATTTGTATGGGTTGTTTCTATTATTGTTTGCCATTTTTGAATGCCATAGATGT
Source organism: Sequoia sempervirens (assembly GCA_007258455.2). NCBI lineage: Eukaryota > Viridiplantae > Streptophyta > Pinopsida > Cupressales > Cupressaceae > Sequoia > Sequoia sempervirens. Next base: position 49,197,556 of record VDFB02047144.1, on the reverse strand, counting down.
CCAGGGTACAAAAGTAAGTTTGTTGTGGTTAAGAACTTCGGCAGTTTTGGGATCAAATGTTCAAGGTGCCTGAGTCAAGGAACAAAGGGAGAAATAGAAAGAAAAATTTCTTTTATGGTAAGGTGCAGATCTATTCTTTGAGTTTGGACAACATCTGGCTTTTTGTGAAAAAACGAATTTCATCATCTGATACAAATTGTATAAGAGATGCTAACCGTTAACAATCAGCAAGAAACTAGAATCAAGATTCGAATGGGAACATAATTCAGATGAATGCTTTGATAGTTTCTGTCAACTCTGCAATAATCCCTCACACTCCATTAAACATTGCCAAATCCTTAACACATTAACTTGAATGCGAAGTAGGAAATGACAATTATCCATGCTAGTTCACAGCAACTGTATATAATATTGAAAACTCTGAACACTAAAAAAATAGAGGGCACAAGATATCAAATTACTAGGGATATATAGACCCCATTAGCGATGTCAGCGAACTAGATTGCACAGTCATACCTAAGTATGATCTTCATTTGCCAAACCAGATTATACCTATCAATGCTAGTTCATAGCTACAATATATAATATTGAAAACTGTGAACACCTAAACAATAGATGACACAAGATATCAAAGCCCAGGGGTATATAGACCTTATCATTGATGGCAGAAAGCTAGATTAAACGGTCATGTGTAAGTGTGATCCTCATTTGCCAAACCAAATTATACATGAATGTCTTCTTTGAATCAATGGTGAGTGAGTTAACGCCATCAAAGCAGCAGGAAGAAAGCAGTCAAGCCTCCATTACCTTACCCCTATAGTCTTAGATAGTAGTCAAATTCAGAATGATAAAGGATATGGAGAACCATCAGGATTTGATGGAAAGAAAGTTCCTAATTTATGCTGGTGTATGAGTGCATAATTATCAGTGTGATTGGTGTAGATAAGGTGGTGACAAAGTGTCGAGCTTGGATCAATCTTTGAGTTACCATTTGACATGGATACTTGAATTGGATTTGGATATTTTTGCACCCCATGTTCAAGTAAGGCCATTAGAAGTTGACGACTCTTCATGTTGTCATGTATCCTTGCAGTATTTCTTCATTTCAATGAAAGTAAATCAAGTTCCTCTAGTGCATGTGTGGTGTTGCTATACACTGTGTGAAGATACATTGATCACTAGATATATTCATTGATTAGTTTCATTGACAATAATAAATGTGCTGATATCATCCAGGAAACAAAAGTGTAGCCCATTCTATACATATAAACTGATTAGATCTCTACAAACCATCAATTTTATGTTTGCGGTTCAGCTTAACTTATTCTGCATACTTTTGGAGGGAGTTGTTAAACTCAATATTTTGTGGAGCTCACTAAAAGAATACAAAGAGCAAATCAACTTTTATGAAATCAAAAACCAGAATTCTGAGCAATTTTCCTCTTCACGAAATCTTCCCAGTTAACCATAAAGACTTTTTAGTTGGGATTTGAACTTTCCTGCTGCCCATAACAATACTGCAATAAAAATGTGTATACAAACATTCAAAAAATGTAGCTGGGTCTTGTCACTTATCATTTTGGTTGTGTTTTACATCTTTTCAGTCTGAAAAAGACAAAAAGTACATAGGATTAATTGTTACTAACTCTATATATTTATATTTTGAAAATTTAATAAATTTATGCACCTTTTATTGAAAAATTTAGTGTGTTTTATGAAAAAAAGTGAAATTTTTGAAAAAAGCCCATAAATATACACATTTAAAATTGATCAGTCAATATTTGATGTGTTCACAACTTGTTTCAGTTTGATTTTCATAGATTCTGATTTTTGTATATTTGGATTTGGGCATGCTGTACCTTACTGATTTGTACACAATATGGATTGAACATTCCTTCAAATTTCTTTTGCAGGGATTATATGTAGCTGTTTAAAAGCGGACTGAACAATTTTTGGTGTGGATACATAGAAAGAAGTAACAGGGATGGGAATGGCATTTGCAGGGTCAGATAATGAGCAGGGAAAAAGAGAGGCTACATTAATTGACTTTGGAGCACCAGATACAGTAGAGCAAATAAAAAACCTCACAGATGTGGGTGCTATGACACGTTTCCTACATGAATGTATTGCATATCAAAGGGACATTGATGCAGAGTTGGAAACTCTACTATCACAGCGCCATGAGCTGGAGAAGAAGCTAAGTGGACTCCAGAAATCTTCTGAGGTACTGGAGATTGTGAAGGCTGACTCAGACCAAATGCTACTAAGCGTATGTTCTACTTGTGATCTTGCTGATCATGTCAGTGGCAAGGTGAGAGAGCTAGATCTTGCACAATCACGAGTTCAGTCCACTTTAACAAGAATTGATGACATTGTGGAAAGGGGAAATTGTATTGATGGTGCTAGACAGGCACTCGAATCTGAGAATTATGAGGGTGCTGCCAAATATGTGGAGACATTCATGAAACTTGATGACAAGTATGGTGATTCTAATGTCATGGGTTCTGGAGGCAGGGAAACTGCAACAGAGCAGACTAACCAGCTTCTGGAGTCTAAGCAAAAACTTGAGGGTATAGTCAAGAAAAGAATCTCCTCTGCTATTGAAAAGAGGGATCACCCTTCAATTCTGAGATTTATCAAGCTTTTCCCTGCTTTGGGTCTCCAGGAAGAAGGGTTGCAGTTGTATGTTTCATACCTAAGAAAAGATGTTGCTTTAAGGTCCAGATTAGAGTTTGAAGGTTTAATGGAAATAGTAGAGCAGTCCATGGGGCAAGCAGGGGTGCAGACCCAGGCTGACTTTGTTGGCTGTTTGACAAATCTTTTCAAGGATATTGTGTTGGCAATTGAAGGGAATGATGAGATTTTGAGGAGTCTTTGTGGTGAAGATGGAATTGTACATGCAATCTGGGAACTGCAGGAAGAATGTAATTCAAGAGGCTCTGTAATTTTGAAGAAGTACATGGATTATCGAAAACTAGCAAGGTTAGCATCAGAGATCAATTCACAGAATGACAGTTTGATATCAGTAGTAGGAGCCCAAGAAGGGCCAGATCCCAGAGAGATTGAAATTTACCTGGAGGAAATACTTTCATTAACCCAGTTAAGTGAGGACTATACTCAATTTATGATGATCAAGTTGAGGGAAGTTGGATCTGTTGATGCCCAGCTGAGTCCTCGAGCTACCAATGCATTTAGAAGTGGGGCATTCAGTCGAGCCGCAAAGGAATTGACAGGGTATTATATTATCCTTGAAGAGTTTTTCATGGTAGAGAATGTGAGGAAGGCTATCAAGATTGATGAATTTATTCCTGATGGCCTCACCACTTCAATGGTGGATGATGTATTTTATGTCCTGCAGAGTTGTTGCAGAAGGGCTATGTCTACTTCTAGCGTCCAGTCTGTACTTGCAGTTCTGAACGGTGCTATTAATTTGCTGAACAATGAATTTACAGAGGCTTTACAGAGGAAGACAAGAGAACCAAACCTGGGTAGCAAACTGTTTTTAGGGGGTGCCGGGGTATCCAAAATAGGCACAGAAATTGCAACTGCTTTAAATAATCTGGATGTTAGTAGTGAGTATGTTCTGAAGCTCAGGCATGAAATTGAGGAGCATTGTGCAGAGGTGAGTGATCTCTTGTTTCCTTTAATCTCATTCATGAGCTCCCTTTGGGTGGATACCAGTATATTATATCCTTAATTGATGTTTTTAATTTTAACCAAGAGAACACAAAATGCAATTTTCCATTGTCTTAAATTCTTAATCAGTTACCATTTAAGATACATATTTAAGAAAATAAATACATGAAATTATCTTTTCCCTTTGAAAGTTCAAAATTTTGTTGTTGCAGTTTTATATATCTTTCTGCTTGATTTTTAAATCTGTACTTTATATAAATAGTATATAATTGGTAATTGTATCCATCACAGTCATTTCCTGCACCAACTGATAGAGAAAAAGTCAAGTCATGCTTGTCTGAGCTAGCAGAAACAAACAATGCCTTAAAACAAGTACTAAATGCAGGCCTGGAGCAGTTAGCTAGCAGCATAACACCCCGTCTCCGACCCTTTTTGGATACTGTTGCCACAATAAGCTATGAGTTATCCGAAATGCGGTATGCCGAAAATGAAATTAATGATCCATGGGTACAAAAAATACTACATGCAGTAGAGACAAATGTTACTTGGCTGCAAACAGCCATGACAACAAATAATTATGATTCTCTTGTGCATCTGATCATTGACTTTATTGTCAAAAGATTGGAGGTGATAATGACTCAGAAGAGATTCAATCAGTTGGGTGGCTTACAGCTTGATCGAGATGCACGGACTCTGGTGGGCCACTTCTCTAGTATGACACAAAGAACTGTTAGGGATAAGTTTGCACGACTTACACAAATGGCAACTATCTTGAACCTAGAAAAGGTCTCAGAGATTTTGGATTACTGGGGAGAGAACTCTGGGCCCATGACATGGAGATTAACACCTGCTGAAGTTCGAAGAATTTTGAACTTAAGGGTAGATTTCAAACCTGAAGCAATTGCTGCTCTGAAATTGTAATTCTCCTTTCCAGTTGATATTGTTGGAATTTTTATGGCACATTTTGGAAATCTTGTCCTCGTGCATTGAAAAAGAAGATATATTCTTGGTTGTTCTCTTAGATAAAATGATATTGTCTTCGGACAAAAATGCTATGTAGAAATTTTTTGTTTGTGAGTTGGCATGACAGAAAATATATGGATTTTTCTAGACAAAATATTCTATCATGCTCTCCATGTATTTTTGGAATAAGCTTTATTGTTGAAACTAAGAGTTAGTTATCTTGATAAAATCGTGATATCTTTGGGAATGATTCTGTAACCGAGAATCACATCTCTTGATGAAGTATAAATTTGGATAAAATTGCAAGTTTGGCTGATCCTGCTCTTGTTTAGTCCATTTGTGCTGGTCAGGGTTCAAGCAGATACTTATGAAATCTTGGGAGGTAATATCTTGTTGCTCTCCTGTCATCTCCATCTTTCTAAATGGCACATGCTTTTTTCCAGGAGGGTACTGCCTGCAAGCTAAGGTGCTTTAAATTGCAAAACTGCCCATGTGGTGATTTACATGTATACAGGTTATGCATTGCAGAGAGAAATTATAATATTTGTCCCCTTGGCAAACTTTCACTATAAGACTAATTTTGACTTGACAATAATCTCATTGACATCTAATTCATATTATCTCCATTTTAAATGTCTTGTTGCAGAGAAAGGGATCTGTATGGTGCATGTTTAATATTTATGACAGTTCAAGTTCAAATTATGGAAAAACTATTTTTTCAAAACAGGCTAACAGGCCATATTCTTTCATGACATCAAACTAAAACAGCAATTTTAGCAGTCTTTCAGTAGACAATAGAGAAAAACAGTTGAATAACTAGGATTGCCTATTTAAGCTAGAGTGGGACGCTACCTTTCCTGTGGAAACCATGCAAAACTTTTAACAGATAGAACCATCATTACTAGGAAAAAGTGACGGGAAAACAAGATTTGCCATATCAATATCAGAATATTTCCTGTGAAGTGCAACAGAGTCATTAATCATAACAGATAACAATGATCACTGGGTATATCCACTCTTCCCACCAAAAAATAAAGAATTAACCAAGCAATTAAAGAGAACTTCCCACTTCGTTTCCATCATAAGTATTTCATTTGTTGGCTTCAGGTGCCAGTCATGGCCCCTCATCACAAACCAGATCCTTCATAAACAGGTTGGGTTAAAGTTGGTGCTTGAAAATTTGAAATTATGGATTTTCTCCACAGCCTGTAGATCCCTGCTACAGATGTCATAAAAAATCCTGAAATCCGAGCCAGACATAGTCATAGTGTCTTGAAAATCTCCAAATTCTGTGGCTAAAATTAAAATGGAAGCTTGCTTAAATCTCTACCCCTGCTACAGATATCATAAAAACTCATGAAAACTGAGCCGGATATAGTCAGAGTGTCTTTTAAATCTCCAAATTATGTGGCTAAAGCTGCAATAGAAGCCTGCGTAAATCTCCAAATTCTGTGGAAAAAAATTGAAATAGAATTTTGCTTAAATCTCCACCCCTGCTACAGATGCCATAAAAACTCCTGAAAACTGAGCCAGACAAGGTCAAAGTGTCCTTTAAATCTCCAAATTCCCTATCCATCATCCCTCATCCAGCTAGATTTAACATCCTGTTGGAAATATTGTTGTCATTGATGTTAAAGGAGAGAAGAGCAAAATCGCTGCCAATCATATTGCTGCTGCCAAAGGAGGATCAATATAGAAGATATATGCTAAGGAGAATTAATCAAAAAAAAAGGAAAATATTTATTGTATTTTAAAGTTAAAATGGGCCGACCCGAATTGCCTTATATTAGCGCCCATATTGGGTGAAATCGCCCCTCTTAGATATGGGCCGACCATACATGGTATGTCGCCCACTTTGGGGGAAATAAAAATAAAAATTATTATTTCTTTATTTTGGGCCGACCCCTCTTGGAAGGATCGCCCCTCTTGGAGGAGTCACCCTTCCTAGATGAAGAGGCATAAGGGGATATAAATAGAAGATGTGATGGGAAAAGATAAGCAAACAATTAATGTAATATCTTTCTAATTCTAGCAGATTTTATAAAGTAGATTCAAATGATCATTATCCATTGAAGAATCAATATTCAAAGAGGAGAAAATTTTGTTCATTTGGAGGTTGGTGCCTCTCAATAGAAGGGTTTGGTGTCTCTTGCTAAGTTGGTGCTTAGTAGTGGGGATTGGTGTCTTCAATGGGTCGGTGGGCCTACAAATATTTGTAAGAGAACCTTTATTTTTGTGGCTGGATTTGGATTGTAGATACAAGCAGTCTTTCTTTGTGCTTTTCTCCGGAAAGGGCAATGAGCTTAGATGTTAGAGAGTAAATTTGATCTCGCTGGATTTCTATTACCTCCTACAAATCAGACATACTTTTTAGTAAATTTCCATGTATTTTATGAGCAATGGTGACCATCGAATTGTTAACCATGGGCTGAAACTATAGAAGGAAGGTGGATTAGGTAGGATGGGGTCTTGAGGAGACTATCAACCACTAAATTTGGAAAAACTTAATATTAGAAGCTTGTGTAGAATTTTTCTCTTGCATCATTTTTGTAACAAATGTATTGCCATGTCCCAAATAATTTGAATTCGAATTTGGAGGGAATTATGAAAGTGTTTTTAAACACTAACTAAATAATAATATTTTTAATAATAATTAATATTAAATATAAATTTAAATTATTGAATAAATAATATTTAAATTTAGCTTTGGCCGACCTCCCTTGAGGTAGGCGCTTACAATTGCTATTTATGTTGATCATTCCTCTAAGATGGGCATTACAGTTGGATGAATTCATCTGTTAATCCCCAGTGACAGAAACCTTTAAAGATCAACACGAGTAGGACATAGCTCCTACTTGTAAATGTGATATCTGTTTGTCACACATTCTGTGAGTTTCTCCAGGTCCGACTACCATTGCTGAACCAGGTCATTTGGGAGAGCGATATCTTTGGAGCGATCTGGCCGAGCCTTTAGCTCTGGCAAACTCCCCACATACGCACTACAAGGTAACGATCCAGGCAGGCGCCATTCGTAGGAGCTTTAACGATTATACGGGATTGCTCATCAGGTTAAAAGCATTCGCTACATCTTGATGCCAACGACCATTTGTTGTGACATACAATTCAACTTCCAAGCTCGGACAAGGATCATATTGAGCACCCTGCACTTATCACCAGTTCGCCATTTACAATCCGGCATTATTATTCCCGCGTATTTGTCGATATCAGGAGGAGCAATTCAGACGACTCCCTCATTGGAATTGAGTCATCAACTCAGAAACAAGGAGGCGCCACCGCTGGGCGCCGTCTCTGCCCAGATCACATCTACAAGGTCGTTGTACATCGCAAGGCATCCTGGGCACACTCACTCTTATCAGGGAGTAATTCTGGGAATGAACATTCATGATCTTTAATTGCAAATCCAGTCTGAATATTATCGATGTACCTCACGGGATGATTGTTACTCGGTTTGCTCCCGGTGGATGATTATATCGGCGCCTGACTCTATATGTTTGATGTTAGCATCACGCTTAAATGGTGTAGAGGACGCTTATGCCACTTTTCAAAGTGAATTTCGACTTTTGGTGGGTTCTTCAAGATTCTTGGAGAGAGCGTCTATTTGTAGTCACTCAATTGGGCTCGATTTTCATCACTCAATTCCAGTGCAATCAGATTTTAATTTCAATGTTTTTTGATAATTTCTGCAACTCGAATGTATTATTGACTTTAATTTAAGTATTTTACTAAGGTTGCTTTATTTTATTAAAATAATTTAATGGGCTTTTTTGTATAATAGCTCGTTGGAAAGAGGATGATTTTTTAAAAATCATGGACGCATAATAGTAGGACCATGTGTGTCAAATATTATCATTATTTTGATAAAAGGGTCTTTTTGAGTAAAAAGGAGTTTTTAATTAAAAAGTGAATTTTAAATTGTATTTTTTCATAAAGTTTGGCAAGAAAAGTATATAAGGAGGTTTTGTGAGCTATTTGTAGTCACTCAATTGGGTTCGATTTTCATCACTCAATTCTAGTGCAATCAGATTTTAATTTCAATGTTTTTTGATAGTTTCTGCAACTCGAATGTATTATTGACTTTAATTTAAGTATTTTACTAAGGTTGCTTAATTTTATTAAAATAATTTAATGGGCTTTTTTGTATAATAGCTCATTGGAAAGAGGATGATTTTTTAAAAATCATGGACGCATAATAGTAGGACCATGTGTGTCAAATATTATCATTATTTTGATAAAAGGGTCTTTTTGAGTAAAACGGAGTTTTTAATTAAAAAGTGAATTTTAAATTGTATTTTTTCATAAAGTTTGGCAAGAAAAGTATATAAGGAGGTTTTGTGAGCTAATTTGGATTATGCAAATTATTTGATTTTCTCTTGTGAAACCCTTGTGGTTCTGTGGGATTGAACTTGGTTCATCTCAACCTTCTTTAGGACAAAAACCCTCTTGGAGAAAATTAGCCACAGTGGTGAAAGATCTTCCTTGGTTGATTGCTAATAGATTCATCCTGAATCTATGTTGGTACTTCATTGTTGTAAATTATGGAAAGGAATTGTAGGCATGATTGAAGATCAATTTGTGAAATCTTGCAGACAAGACAAATTATTGAAGATATTTGTAGGAAAGAAGAGGACACAAATATTGAGAAGTCTATGGTGTATATTCATCATATTTGATGTTGGGTGTGGGAATATCATTTTGTTTACTACAGAGTTTGGGAAGTTGTTGCAATAAGTTATATTTTTTTCATAAAGTTGGACACCACTTTGGGAAGAGTTTGGGGTTGCGAATTGTATAAGTTATTTGATGCTGTCAGAAACATTCTACAACCATCAAAGCTTTTGTGCATCAACTCTTCAATGTTTGCTTAATTTCTACTCAATTGTGAGTCACAAAAAATGTCAAGAATATATTAATACTTTGTCTATGTATTGACCAACTATTTGTTTTAATGACTATCAATTTCATAAGAATTTGAGTATAAAAAATGAATGCTTGGTAATCTGGTCATCAAAATAATTCAACCACATTACAAATAACTCAGAAACTATCACAGAGAGTGCGCATTCCAAGTGTTTGACAAAATGTCTACACGTACAAATTAGAAAAAATAAGTGCAAAAAGGGAAGGGTTCTTACAATGGTATTAGAGCATGCATAATTGTTTATGACAAAAAATAGAAATACTCCAGTACAAGTTATTATAGTGGTATTAGAGCAGAAGATTCTGCTAGCCTGTTGGGTAACTTAGAGATTTGATTTTTCAGTTGTAACCATGACATCAAAAGGTGAAAAGGATTGGTCAATATACTCTTGGATGTAGGTGGTAAACCTGGATATCTATCTCAACCAAGGGATGTTATTCTCAACACTCTGAAAGTAGAATAGTGTTTGACTATAGTGGAGTAGTCACCCTCTCTGGTGTTGCAAGCAACCTTAGTTCCTACAATGACTTCCTTAAGTCAGCATAAGTGGTTGAAACACACATATAACGAGATAAGACTTATGGTTACTTCATGTTTGAGCAAAATCATGAGAATTTCAACACCTAAAGCTCCTTATGATGGTAACACATTGAAAGAGATACTTCAGTTTTTGGTGTATAGTTTCTAGGATATTGACAATATCACTTGTGCTCATTTTTCTAGAAGAGTTGCCATACTTGAAACATTTGTGAAACTCAAATTGAATAACATTATGTTGGATTTGGGATTGGATGATTTGGTTCACAAAATGTTTCACCATTTTCTTGCTTCAGTCAGAAAAGATCATGTTAATGTCATTGCAACCATGCAAACCATTATGTTTTGGTTATTAATGAAAGTGATGTTGTGCCACAATCACTTTTTCTATCCTATCGGCTAATAGGAAAAAAGGATGATTATGGAGTTCTATTAGTTGAACAAGACTTAGCTGAAAAGGTGATTGTTCAATGTGAGAAGAAGTTGAAACCTTTCTTGGTTAATGAGGAGTAGATGGATGAAGGGGAGTTCATAACAAAATCATTAGAAGGAAAAGGTACCTTGATACATGAGGAATGTGTACAGAGCCTCAAAATGACCTCTTAGGCATGCATGTAACTACTATTGATGAGATCGTGCATGAGGAACAATACAAAACAATAGCCTTGAGTACAATTCCCAATTTATCTAGTGATGTTTCTAAGATTACCAGGTTCCTTGATGATTCTAATCGACTAGTTGTAAACAATGACATTGTTGAGTTCACTAAGGCATTCTTAGATGGAGAGCATGTTGAAGGTGGGTATATCGATGTCTCCAAATCAGCCTATGATGACATTTTCTTATCTCACTCCAGTGATGGTAGTTCAAATGGGTATTGGTTTGATTTCCAAATAGAGCCTATGGAGAGGAGTGTTCATAATAGTTTCAGTCACTTTGACCTAGAAAGTGATTTGTTTAGGGAATCAACTATTCATGAGAACAAGCATACTCTCTCAAACAAAGACCTTCAACTCAGATCCATGGGATCCAAGTGTGTTGGCACCTAAATATGATGAAGAACTCGTTTGGGATGGATTTCATTTTGACCAAAGTGTTGTCCTAACTTTGAAACCTAAATTATGCAAAAAATGACATTGTGGTAGCTGATTTTGAGAGGCTTGATCTTGAAGACAAATAAAAAATTCTAATGTAAGGAGTTGATTTTGATCTAAGGCCTAGTGAATCACACAGTCTGAAGGATCATCTACCATTGATGAAAGAAGAAAGGACAATTCCAAGGACCAATGAAGATGAGACAAGTTATGAAGTAGAGGCATATGAGGCTTGGGACAACCATGGAGACATTGCTTGTTACACCCCACCTTTGATTTACAAATTACTTGTTACTTTACGTCAAATGTACAATGATGATTATGTGATTATGAAACCGTGAAATTTAAATGCTATGATGAGATCTTATGCGATATGATGGTTATTGCATTTTAATGAATTATGGTTAATTATGCAAAGATATGATTATGATGTATATGTTACAACTAACTACTTGGTTATTTTTCTAAGTGAAATGTAGGTTAGATTTCACACCCTCCAAAGGGAGAGGGAGAGTATCACCCAAGAGAAGGGAATAGTCTAAGGGTTTGCTCGTAATGCTATTTGAGTTCCTTTGCATCGTGTAGGTTAAGTTGTTGGATACCTTTAAATTCGTGTGAGTTTTTGGTCATCAGTTGCATCCTTTGGGTAAGTTGACCTAGTTGCTTTACATTATTTTTATCTTCATGATTGTTGTGATTGCAAAATTATCAAGATATGTTATAAACATCTCATCTATATATATATATATATATATATATATATATATATATATATATATATATATATATATATATATATATATATATATATATATATATATATATACATATACACATATACACATACATATATGTATGTATGTATGTGTATGCTTATATGGATACACACATTTACGTATATGATGGTTATAAGATATCGTTTATGTGTATATCCATATGAGTATATATATAAATGGAAATTAAATAATATATTTATATATACATATATGTACATTACATATTATATGACGACATTATATGTATTTGTTATTTATTATACATCGACATTATATTAGTGCACATGGAAAGGCATGATAGCCTTAATTAATGACTATTGTGATGATTTGTTAATATGGCTTTAAGCCAATGTCATGGCATGATATATATCGACCGCCAACCATATCCTATAAGCGCCATTAAATGGCAATAACATTTAAACATTGGATTACTTTCAAATTACTTTTGGAACTAATCTTTTGGTGAAAACTTAAGCCATATTCTAGTGGAGATACTTGACCCCATGTAGGGGAGAGGGGCCCATAGTGGAGCACCCTAACTTCGTGTTTCTCAAAATCCTATGTGGAAATTTCAAATAACTCCCAATTTCGTACAACAGTTTATTTGGCAACTCGTGCTTTTATATTTCGTTTTAGGGCCACATCAACATGCTTTTTGTTGAGGTATCCAAAAAGGCCCCAAAAAAAAGTGAGACCGATAGTGGTGCACTAAGTCATGTTTTATTAGTGCGCTAATGTGGCATCACATGATTTGTCAGTTTCTGTACTTTATGGATAAAAAGTGTTTTGCAATTGGATATTAAAGTGCTCCACTATTGGGCCTACTAAGGACTACTTCTATCCCCACTATTGGACCCTACTCCATTATAGGCCCCTCTCCCCATCAAGTTTATTATCATTAGATAAAGTGCAAGCTAAAGAATGTTTAAGCACCAACTTTAAGCTATTAAGGCTGTGCAATAAATCCACAAAGTGGCATAGTAAACAAAAGTTAAAAAATCATTTAAAGCTAACAAAGAGCCATGACTATTATGAAGGAGTTGAGCTATTATAAAGCGTTGAGTAAGTCAAATATTTAATGATTTTTTTCATGCCATAAATTGTGTCAGTTGTGGGAAGTTAGCGACCTTTTCAAAAGGCATTGCTATCAGCTATAGTTATTGAATTAATCAGCCACATAGTGGTGATGCAAATTGATTTTCTTAATTACCATTAAAAGCACTTTAATTGTGTTTTTAGAAGGGGTATTGAGCATATTTAGAAGGATTTTGAATATGCTTTTAATAGCCACATGGTAAGGAATAAAGCTAAGATTTTAAACAAACATTATTTTAAATGTGGAAAAATAACAGTTTGTAAACTATGGCATCCTAGCAGTCAATCGAGCCTCTCAAAGAGGCAATATTCTTAATAGATTTTTCTACAAAGTAATTAGAATTGGGAAATACCAAATTAGAGGTGAATTCAGAGGAGAATAGACAATATTCTCTATTTCAGGCAGCTGTTAGTCAACTTGAAGGAGGGTAGCTATGCATAGTTGAAGCTAGGGATTTAAGAGAAAGATTTATTGCAGTAACAAGATAGAATAATAGGCACGTTCTTCTCTATTTAAACTTGTTATTTCTTTTAGTTTAAAGGAAGCAAGAAATATTGTATGTTAAGAAATAGTATCATGCTAATATCATAAAGTCGGAAACTCTCAGTTAATTTCCTATTAGAGGTTGCTATGTATATAAAAAGAGAAGAGTTTATTTGGTTATCTCAGATAATGAGATTATATTACAACTTGAAATAGAATACACTATATTTGAGTTTATATTATCATTTTTGAAAATAAATGTAAAAGGATAGATTTATATAATCTTTTATATTGATTAATATACGTGACTTTATAGAAGATAACATGGTACCAATGCTAGTGAAGTGTCAAGACTAGTTAAGGATTTCCTTAGATGAGTCAAATAAGTTTAAATAGCTTATTATGTTATCTATATGATGAAAATTTGGGGTTAAACATTGAAACAAAGAAAAATAGGTTAGGGATTTAAAATGGGGTTGGTGGAGTAATTGGGACCTATTTTCCTCTATTTCATTAGGAAATGAGATCCACACAATGAAAGGAATATCAACCTTTAGGTGAGTCAAGTCAAAGTGTGAATATTGAATTCCTTTTTTTTCAAGGACGAGGGTCCTGATTAAACAACACTTTGGGGAGAAAGAATAAAAATAGCAAACTAACTCCAAAATGCAATCTACAACTTGGATCTAATAGATTAAGCTCAATACTGATGGAACAAGAAATTAAAATGCAAATCAAAGAGAGGTAAGATGATGTGTACCAATCACCAAAAGCGCTTTGCTGAAGCTGACCTAAAACTCATTTTCCTAGGAGTGAATGGGTCTTGAGTTAGGGTTTGTGTGCAACTTTTGGGAGCCTCTGCTGTAGATCCAAATCCTTCAATTTGTCCAGGTTTTAGGTTTGAAAAGCCAAAAATAAATTTTGCAAGTGAGTTTCCATGAGATGATAACTTTTGTGACAACTTTTGTAATTTTGACAAGTTCTTCAATTTTTCTCTTCAAGAGATCTTCAAGATTTCTTCCACCTAAATCTATAATCACAAATAAAGAGGGAAAAATGTTTTGTTTTTGGTGAATGGGGGTTTACCTTGGTCAAACCTCATTTTGGTAACTAAGCCTCAAGATGAAATAAAATAGCATGAAAGGAATGATGAATGAACAACTCTATGTCACAACTCACCAAACCCTTGAATGAACCTTGGAATGTAAATATGCAACTTGCATGAAATGGCTTCAATGGATGTGGATCTTGATCTTGAATCTTGACTTGAAATAATGCTTTGAATGTTTGATTGGATCATGAAACCCACGTCATCATATTAGTTCCAAAACATGCATGATGCAAGAAGACTTTGATATGACAATTGGATTTTGATTGCTGCAATAATTCTTCAATAAATCAACTCCTGAATTCCTTGAATTACTCTTGAAATGCTCTTGATCTCATAAACTTGCTTTAATAAAACTTGCTAGCATGGGAATCTTAGATTGCTTAGATAAAACTTAGTGAAATGACCTTATATTTATAGGTATGTAACATTAATTTCTCAAAATTCAAATAATACAAGCTAGCATGTGAATATAGATTTGTAATTGTTAAAATACCACCAGGAAAATAATTTAAATTTAGGTCCTAGGTCTAAGTGAAAACCCATTCGCCCATGGGCAAATGGGTCCTAGGTCACTCGCCTAGGACACACATTGTTATGTTTAGGCATTAAAATGAATGTTGGATTTCCTCTTCAGAGAATGCAATTAATTAGGCTTGGATTTGAATTAAAGGGGCTAATTAAAGAAAATTAAGCTTAATTATTAAAGGAGCTCTTTAAATAAGTGTGAAAGTGTAAAGAGGTACACTCTACAACACCAAAAATAAGGCACAATTAAGTCCATTTTAATTAATAAGTCTCTAAACTTAATGTTAATAGGTAAAATGCATATTACAACACTAAATTAAGGCATCATTACGTTCATTTTATTATTAAATCCTAATTAAGTGTGAAAATATAAAGGGATACATTTTTCTACACTACAAACATGAAGTCAAGCTACTCAAATTCTGACGATATTATATGCCCTATATTTCCATTAATTCTTAAGATATCCTTGTGGACCAAACCATATAATTTAACATTGGAAGTTTGAAACTTGGATAAAAGGGAGTAATCCTTTATTTGTTTTAAATATTATTATTTTAGTACTTGTTTGACGTTGTGTTAGTACTACAATAAGATCATGCGTGTCATGATGATGGCATAGTGTCTTCAATATTTGCCAAAGGAGCATTAAAATAAGTGATAAGATAAACCTTTGTGGTTCATGTTAGGACTTGAATTAGAGGTAGAAGTCTAGACCCTGTATGTTACAAATACTAGTGCAGTCACAGATGGAGGACCTAGAAAGGATTGTCCAACCATGCAGCTTAGAGTCAACACAACGGAAACAACACAAGAAAATACTCAGTAAACTTATATCTTTATTGAATAAGCAATTGGAAATCTCATATGCATCATATGCCTTATAAATGTGAAACAACTAGGGCTCATAGGCCCATCATATGAGCATTACAACAATATAACTCACACAAAGGCCTTACTTGACAGCCATATTTGAATCCTAAATCTAACTACTAACTATTGATGACTGCCTTCCTACGAATTACAAATAATCTTAAATATGATTCTCTAGCTCCAATAATGGTCTACATCTGCCTTAAGGGTTTAAAAACCCCAATGAATGGTCAAGCGTGTAGGTCAGCCTTAAAACATGAAAGATAATCCTTCACGAAATGAAGCAAATTGTAGATCTCCAAGAAAGATACCTTTAGACCCAAAATTCTTGTATGATGCTCCATTAAAATTTGCATGCTTTGGAATAGTTCTGCACAATGAATTCCAACCCAGGTCAGCCCTAAATGCTCTGACTGAGAAATGATAGTGAATTCTAAGAGTGATAACTTTTTGCAAACATATTCAAATCAACTAAAATCTGGATATGTCATAGATGACCTCGTGTAGATGCTATATCCTGGTCCCCAAGCTAAGAACTAGGATCCTGATTCATTTTGCCTGATTTTTGAATATTTCCTTAAGCCATAACCTCCACTAGAAGTGCACTCATCTTTGTGCTTTTACCCAATGGGAAAGACGTAAAAATCATACACTATTCAAGACTTGTGTCCTTACCCATTCAACAAAAGCATAACAATGTTGTACCCTTTCCCCCACATTTTGAAATGCCAAAGTTTGATAAATACAAAGGATGAGGTAACCCTGGAGAGCACAAAAGGGAACTTTATGTGGATTGCATGAAAGTTTCCTATAATGATTCATATCTAATGTGACTCTTCCCAGAGAGTTTGGATAAGCGAGCTATAAAATTATTTTCACATCTACCACCTAGCATTAAAACATTCCAAGAAATCATTGATCATTTTTTTTCCCATTTCTCTTATAATATTGATGTCGAAATCACCTTGGAGGAATTATACACTCTTAAACAAAACAAAGGGGAAGCCTTTGCCTCTTTCTTGTAAAGATGGAGACACAAGGCAAGCAAATGCAAATGGTCAATACCCAAAAAACATGTAGAGATTATAGCAGGTAATATAAACACGAGTCTTGCTTTCCAACTAAGAATGTGATGTGTAACAATCTTTGAATAACTTATATCCAAAGGTCTAAACATTGAGAAAGCACTCATTTCCAAGGGATCCATGCAAATTTACAACCAAATGTCTAGTTCCAACGAGAAACCCTGTATATGGGCCAAAATTAAGAATGTGACTAATGACAGTGTGGTGGACACAAAAGTTGTTATAAGCAAACCATATAACTCACACACACAACAAGATACACAATAGAATGTCCAAAACATTAATCCTTCAAGGGGACAACCATCGCGACGTAAAAAATTTCCTCGATGACAATTCACTCCCTTGGGGGAGCCCATTGAAACAATCCTAAAGAAGTTAATCCAACCAAAGCACATTGAACTTCCTAAGTATCAAAATTATCCTGAACCCGAAATAAAACCCTTATGGTATAATGACAAGGAATTTTTCCAATATCATAGAAAAAAATGCCATCAACACAAAACTATGTTAAGCTAAAAAATCTTATCCAATACCTTATTGATCAAGGATAAGTATTGATCAACAAGAAAGAAACTACGTAAAAAAAGATCTAGGAATCTATAAAAGTCCAATGCTTGATCATGGAAAAGCTAAAGAAACAATAAACTATAACAATGTGAACCATACCTATGATAAGAGAGTAGGACATATCAATACTATGAGCATTCCTCACAAGATGAGGAATTAGATGTGTATCAATATACTTTCCTAATAAATGATCAAGATCAATCAACAATGTCTAGTAATGTTCTATATCGAAATGATGGCATTAAATGTTTTGGATTCCAATATACCTCCCTCATTTGACTCCATGATTGGACATATTGAAGAAGTTCCGATGCGAAATATTTACCCAAATCCATTTAGATTATTCAAAAAGCTTCCATCCATACTCCATCATCAACTCAAGGTCCATTTCAAGAATATAATCCTAAGTGTAATGAAAGTTGCTCTGAAACAAGTCAAGATCAAGATCCTATATCTCTGAAATACTATTAGGATTTAAATAGCATTTTCCAATCCATCAACGATAGTTGCTTTGACTAAGTCAAGATGAAGAGTTCACTTCACCAAAATACTATCATGATCTAATGAGAACTTTTCAATTAATCCAAGATTTCAAAAATGGTGATCATGTTCATACACTAAACACCCCTACATCTACCCATGAGATGCTTACTTTCGATGGACTTGTAGATGATCTTCCTATAAAACAAGAGTCTTCTACTCTTGACATCCTTACAAATGATCAAGAAATGGAAAAATTTACAGATATTCATTGTGACATTCCAAGCATGGATCATGAAGAAGATTCCTACATTGACTACGAATCACAAACATCTTTTGAAGAACCATCAAGATACAATATTTCTAGTAATACTTTTTTAGGATTCCCAACAAAGCATATAATAAGCAACATTGTGTTTCCAAGGAAAATCATATTCAGTGGTAGTTTGTCAGTGGATGCATTTTTAGGGAAAATGATTAGGCCTACTATAAGAGAGGGGGGCCACCGCATGCAAGACCCCAAGTCACGGAGGGTCAAGATGTGAGAGGCTACCATAACTTACCTCAGGTAAGTGTAATGTTTGGAAATGCGAGGCGAGAGTAATGAGAACCTTGAGGCTTCTCAGTTACTCTGTAGACCTAAAACACAAGAAAGGGCTAGGTGAGCTAGTTTTTAGGTCTAACACTACGCCTTAGGAAGCTCTCTGTTAGAGGAAAAAAGAACGGTCTTTGGACGTCAACACGGCGCGCTGGAATCTCAAAAGTGCGATGGCGTCCGTACAACCAGACAATAGTGAAGACGAGGTCAAATCGATAAAACTAGCTAACGGCCCAACTAATTAACTAAAGGGCCAAAATTATGTGATTAAGTAAATGAAATACTCTCTAATATTATAAAGAAAATATGCAAGAGTGAAGAGAATAAGGAGAATCTCACAAAGGAATTTGTTCGCTAGCTGATCCTTTGAGAAGCACGTACTCCTACACACAAAAAGAGAGGAGAATGTTGGGTGGCTGTATAGGGGCCTGCCTTAGTTAGGCCCCCGTTTAGGTGTTTCCACCTCCATGGACAGCCAAGAAAACGAGATAAAGGAAATAATGTAGTAATGAGCAAAGAAGCACTACAAAACAGTGTTATGCTACTCAACCAAGTGATAGAGGAGAGGAGAGGTAAGCTTACCACCTCCACAAGAGCACTCAAGGATGCTTGGAGGAGAATATGAGAGTACTCAAGCCTTTGCTGCAATGGTGTGGTCCCAAACTTTCTCTACCAAAGTGATGGAGTGTTGCTTTAGCTGCAATGGAATGCTTGAAATGTTGCTTGAGAACTTGAGAGTGAGTGCAAGAGTATGGAAGAAGCTTGTGAATCCAGTCAAGAAGTTCTTGAATCCAACCAAGAAGTTTGAATGCATGTTGAAGGGATGAATTTGAAGGAGGAATGGAGAAAAACTACCATATTCGGGTAGGTTGGCTGAAGGGGGTGTTACAACTTCACCTCTAATGAGAAGAGTAATTCCTCTTCAAGTTCAGCTGCAAGAATCTTACAAGGACGTAAGCATGCCACACGGACCTCTATGCGCCACGTGGGCGTCCCCGACAAAAACACCTCCATTGATGCTCAAAACAAGCACCAAGTGGGATGCAAGCAGCGGGCTTAGGTGGAATTAAGCCTCCAAACTTGGTTTTCTAAGGTGGATAAAGGAAAAAAAGGGATTTGCACTTGGGGAGCAAATTCACTCTTATACATTTTCCCCCCACTTTAGAGAGCACGAATACTAATGAGTGCTTGATAAAGTAGATCAAGAAAGAGTAGGGTTAGAAATGTGTACTTGAACCGTCAAGGAAGCATACCACAATTTGGAAAACCTAAAGATGCAGGGAAAGCAAAAGACTCCATAGCTGCTTGGAACTATGAAGTTGGTAAAAAAAAAGCGTCTAACAGGCCCACAGACCTGCAAGGAGGAAACCCCCAAGATCTCTCACATGAAGGAAGCCCCATGAAGTAAGTGTCTTATAGGACCGCAAAACTACAAGGAAAGTATCCCCCAAAAACTCTAGTTTGAAGGAAACCCTGAGGAAGCAGACTCTGCAAAGTCAAGAAGCGGCCAAATAGGCAAGTAAGCAGATAGTCATGTAGACCGTCGATGATTTGTAAGTCTTTCAAAGGGGTCCCTTGGGAACCCTTCAAAAGGAGAGGGGTCCACTCAAGGGATGCGCTATTTGAAAGGTGAGGTGTAGTTAGGCTACCCCCAAGCTAAACACAAAGATATAAAAAAGGTCTAGTTGAGCTGCCCCCAAGCTAGATGTAAAAAGGGGAATGGAATAAGTCTAGTCAGGCTGCCCCCAGGCTAAATGCGAAGGAATCCATTCAAGGTAAAGAATTTCAAAGAAGGGTCCCTTGGGAACCCATTGTGAAAACGGTTCCACTCAAGGGACACACAGTTCAAAAATAGTTGTTCTTCTTTTCTTAGAGTGATCCGTCATCAAGGAATCCTTTCGAAAGATGTTCACTTCATCAAGGAATTCGAAAGGAAGGATATGTCCCCATGTGAGGGGAAGATTAAAGCTATCCCCACTTCAGAGGAAGGTCTTCGAGTCCTTTCTTTATGACCCTGTGATGAAGGAAACACATTTTGTTAGGGTTCCAAGTTGAAAATGCGATTCCAAAGAAAAGAATTGTGCAGATTTTTGAGAAAAGATTTTTTGAAAATAAATACATTTTTTGAAAATTAAAATGTTAAAGATAAGGGGTTGTCACACATGAAAGGGACAACTCAAGCAAAGAAGAGAGAAAGATAAAGGGATAACAAAAGAAAGAGAAAAATACAGACAAAGGGCACAAGGGGATCTAGTTTAGTGGGGTCAGATATGTCTGAGCTCATTATAATAGGTAACCACAATGCAAGGTGAAAGATCATCAATCCCCAACCAAATTAGGAAGAATGCACGAGAAGAAAAAGTAAAAACAAAAAATTGGGTCAACATGGAAGGGAAGCCTAAATGCTTCCAATGCTTTGCATCATCCCCAATTTATCGAAAGTCAAGCACAAACATGGAAGAATGATGATACAAATAGAAGAAGGTTTACGACACAAAAACCATGCTTGTATCCAAGCACCAACAGGGGTGACGAGGGTCATCCAAGCACACATAGCTTGAACATGGGGGAACACATTACAAAACACACACACACACACACAAGATCAAGAAAAGGGGCCTCCTCCTAACATTGATCAGCCAAGAGGTCATCTGCTTCCCAATCTAAATCCTCATAAGGGGAAGGAGGACGAGCCTACATTGGTGGGATGTTAAGAGAAGGAACATCCAACCCTCCCACAACAAGGGCCAAGGAAGAGGGCCCCTCGAGGTCCTCTCCATCGAGCTCTTGTTGAGTCAAAGTCAACGATTTTGCGAAGATAGCTGACAAGGCCAAAATCTCATCCACAGAGTTAATCATGCACCCCACAGGAGTGTCGTGTTTAACTTTAGTGGATGGGGTAGGTTGAGCCTAAGATTCACTGCTAGGCTCATCGAGTGACTCGGGAGTGATGACGAACTTAGGGGAAGCCGAGACTGGTTCCGTCACTAGGACAGAACAAGTAATCATAAGACCACTTTGTGAAGAAGGTGGGCTCCTCTTACATCCTTCATTGCTAGAAGGACCACTCTCCACCTCTTTCTTCACCAGAGAAGATGAGCTCCCCACAGATGAGACTAGAGGTGCGGAGGAAGAGGAGGAAAGAACTACAACGGATATAATCGAGATATTAACCATATCCATGGGCTTTGGGAAAGTCTAGATATCTGGAATGGAGATCAGCAAAGGCAGCTCCGCTGAAGGAGTGATGAACACCTGTACCCATTTAAGGTTAGGTGCATTTGTACTCACAACGAAAGCCGGGAGTAGTAGAGGACCAGATTGGAGAGAATCAAGAGGAAGGGAGGAAGAAGACATTGTAGGAGGCCCTAAAGCAAGGGCGATCATTTCTTCCTCCTTCCTTTGCGAGGCGGCTTGCTCAACCAAGAGAGCCTTTTGTCGGTGCTTGTATTCATGTGCAAGGCGGTTTCTACAACTCTTTGAGTTAGAGGCCAGGATTTGCAAAGGGATAGAAGGTTCCTACTCAACCATGGGAACGTCCACCTCGGCTGTTTCCGGCGGAGGGACAGGTTCCTGCATGGGAGTAGGAGGAATAGGATGAGGAGCGATAGGAAGAGTTGAATTGAGAGCCTCGATAGTGGGCATCTTTTTGCTCACTGCCTTAGGAGCAGGAGCAGTAGGAGGCCATGGAGGTCAAGACAAAGAGGACTCTCCTTGGGAGGCCTTCTTCCTGTTATACCAAACGGGTCTAGGTTTCGTCGACAGAACATGAAGTTCAAAAGAAAGATGCTTAGGCTTTCGCCAAGTGGGCACCATAGGGTTCTCCTACAAATGGGGAGAAAAACCTGATGGTACCTCAGCGGGGCAAGAAGAAGCACCAGACTGACCAGCGGAAGAGGAAGAAGGAGGATTGCAAGACCACTTCTCTTCTTCCTTCTTTCGTGCCTTAGCGGCATCATTTTCAGGTTTTAAGCAAGCCCTATATGAAACAACATAAGGTGAGGGAGGGTATCTCACTTTCGGCCTTAGCCGCCCTTTCTTATAGTTTTGATATGTTCGGTGCAGAAGGTTTGCTCTAGGCAGGAGAGGACCAATGGTTGTAGGCCAAGAGTGGTCCAAGGAGTAGCTACCATGTGCAACCGATGGTCTATAACCGGTGTCATGGATTACCTGCACAGAGCCTCCCTGGATAAATTTCAGACATTTATGCACAATGGAGGGTACCATGTTCATTGCCACTAACCAAGGGATACCCAATTTCACCCTAAAGAGTTCAGCCCTAGGGATGATATCAAACATGAGTTTCATAGACTTAGGTCCAACCAAGACCAACATGACAATACTACCCAAAGAGGGTATGAAAATCCCGTCATGTGTGTGGATGGTACTCATAGGAGCATCGTACCCATCCTTGTCTCCTCTGTTATTATGTTCACTTGTGATGTCGGATCAACGAGAACACCTGCTACAATGTTTCCATTGATCTGCACAGGAATGTAAAGAGGAGACAGTTCCTTGTTAAAGCCCATCAGAAAGTCCTGTGAAGTGGAAGTTATACTGGTACCACTATCCACAGGATACATAGAGGGGATGGGTTGGTGCAAGAAGGAAGCAATCACACACACTAGACAACACTTTCATAGAGTCCCTAAAGGTTAACGGATAATATGGTGACCCAATTAAGGTTTCGCTGTGCAATAACTTTGGAACCTTCCAACTACACCAACTACGGGTCATAGGCTGGGTTCTAAGGAGACAACCTCACAACACTCTCACCTACAACACTCCTAGAGTACGAGGAAAGGAACTATCAAGATCACAAGAATGAAACCAAAATGGTTCATGTCGGGTTCACCAAAAATGTAAGAGATGGGGACCACCGCGTGCAAGACCCCAGGTCATGGAGGGTTAAGATGCAAGAGGCTGCCCTAACTCACCTCAACTAAGTGTAATGTTTGGAAATGCGAGGAGAGAGTGACGAGGACCTTGAGGCCTCTCAGTTACTTTGAAGACCTGAAACACAAGAAAGGAGTAGGCGAACCAGTTTTTAGGTTTAACACTATGCCTTAGGAAGCTCTCTGTCCGAGGAAAAAAGTGCAGTCTCTAGACGTCAACATGATGTGCTGGCGTTTCAAAAGTACACTTGCATTTGTATGACCAGAAAATAGTGAAGATGAGGTCAAACCAATAAAACTAGCTAACAACCTAGGTGATTAGCTAAAGGGCTAGAATGATGTGATTTTAAGTAAATGAAATACTCTCTAATACTATAAAGAAAATATGCAAGAGTGAAGAGAATAAAGAGAATCTCACCAAGGAATTCGTTTGCCAACTAATACTTCGAGAAGCACGTACTCCTACACACAGAAAGAGAGGAGAATGTTGGGTGGTTGTATAGGGGCTTGCCTCAGTCAGACCCCGATTTAGGTGTTTCCACCTCCACAAACAACCAAGGAAACGAGATAAAGGAAATAACGTAGTAAAGAGCAAAGAAGCACTACAAAACAGTGTTATAATACTCAACCAAGTGATAGAGGAGAGGAGAGGGAAGCTTACCACCTCCACCAAGAGCACTCAAAGCTGCTTGGGGGAGAATATGAGAGTACTCAAGCCTCTGCTGCAATGGCGTGGTCCCGGAATTTCTCTACCGAAGTGATGGAGTGTTGCTTTGGCTGCAATGGAATGCTTGAAATGTTGCTTGAGAGCTTGAGAGTGAGCGCAAGAGTATGGAAGAAGCTTTTGAATCCATTCAAGAAGTTCTTGAATCCAGCCAAGAAGTTTGAATGCATGTTGAAGGGATGAATTTGAAGGAGGAATGGAGAAAAAAAACCATATTCAGGTCGGTCCGCGGAAGGGGGCATTGCAACTTCACCTCCAATGAGAAGAGTAACGCCTCTACAGGTTCAACCACAGGAATCTGTCAAGGATGTAAGCATATCGCACAGACATCTGTGCACCATGCGGGTGTCTCCGACAAAAATGCCTCCATTGACACTCAAAACAGGCACCAAGTGGGATGCAAGTAGTGGGCTTAGGTGGAATTAAGCCTCCAAACTTGGTTTTCTAAGGTGGATAAAGGCAAAAAGGGGATTTGCATATGGGGTGCAAATTCACTCTTATACACCTACATAAATAGGGTATCCTAGAACCAGTGTAAATTATCGACAATCCTAAGCATCAAGGCCTTGATTATTCAGCAATCAAGGAATCCAAACATATCAACAATACCTAGGTGACCCCACAATAGTGGGTTTCACTTTTTGGCCAAACTTGACATTGAAATGAACATTTTGAACTAAATCTTCATTTTTTGACACCTATAGCTGCTAAACTGTGAGGAACTTGAAGATGATGCAAACTAGTAGTTTTTGACATTTTGTCTGTAGATTCTAAATATATATTTAAAAAAAATTGGAATCAAATTTTATTTCGTTTTTCATCTCC
The DNA here is from genome assembly GCA_007258455.2 of Sequoia sempervirens. NCBI lineage: Eukaryota > Viridiplantae > Streptophyta > Pinopsida > Cupressales > Cupressaceae > Sequoia > Sequoia sempervirens. Next base: position 49,172,349 of record VDFB02047144.1, on the reverse strand, counting down.
TTCGATAACTAGTTTTTAATAGTAAACTCCATTTTAAAGAGTGATGTGTACTATAAAACACACAACTATTTTTCAATGAAGGATAAAATTATAATTTTTTCAAATTCAGATTTGTTACTGCAATATCTAGAGCTTTTTATTTTTTTTATTTTTTAGACTATAGGAATCGGGTAGCACGACCCCCCTATAAACTATAGTGCACCTGGTAAACTTTTTAACGTGACCGACAGCACTAGCGCGACACGCCCTCCGGTACCACGGGGGTGGGGGAGACTAGACCTCGTGACCAACCTCCTGCAATAGGAAAGATTTAGCCAACTGAGCTAGGGCCCCAACCCCTTATAGAGCATGCATTTGGTTTCATAGTTTTTTCTTGCTTTTTTTTTCTTAACTAAGTTTTGAAGTCAAACCAATTATAATTTAGACATAGGTGCACTATAAAGTGCATAACTTTTTTTGTATGTATCAAAATTCTTTTTTTTTGTTTCCAAATCAAGGACATCAATACCAAGAGCATAGATATTTTCCAGATTTTTTTTTTATAATCTACTATAATTTTTCCACATGCGCATAACATAGAGCTTGATTTTTAGTGAAAAACCCATGTTTAATTAAACTAATATATATATATATATATATAATAAAACCAAAATATATTAAAACTATACTTGATAGAGAGCTTGTTTTGAGGAATATAATCCTCCAGCTAGTTTTGTTAAGTTGATTCCATTTTTATCCTCAACGTGATCCTCGAAACCCAAAAAATGTATAAAATTATAGATGGAGGGGGGCAAGGGAAAAATAAGGGGGTTCAAAGGAACACCCTTTGTCGAACCCCTTGAAACCCCTTCGAATGAAGGGAGTTCAAACAAAGGGGTAAAAATAACATTAACAAAACCAAACCCATTATTTTATTGATAAAATACTAGCTGACATGGGTTTAAACGAACCCTTGAGGAAAAAGGTGGTTCACTTGAAGGGGCTGTTCGAGTGAACACCTTTATGTGTTCTAATGAACACCCTCATTTGAGTGAACCCGCCCAAAAAAAAATTCACGCCTAGACAATTTTTGTTCAAGTGAATTGTAGCCCACTATTGTGGGATCACCCTCCTCCATAATACTGGGGGCAACTTTACCTAATGCAAACATCAACATGGGAGCCACGAAGAGTCCTTATGTTAAAACCACTACCAAAACTTCAACCTTTCATGTCATAAATCATCTTTCTCACATCTTCCCACCCACTAACTAGGACCAACAAAAAGTGAAAAATCTATATCAAAGAAAAGAGAAAGTCATTGAAGCTAAATAATCGAAAAATAAAAATGGATAAATAAAGTTCAAACGGATGCCAAAGAAAAATAAAGAAGACAATCCCTATTAAACTCCATTAGTCAAAGAAACTATGGGGAAAAATAAAAAAGGAATTTCATCCATCAAAGATTTCCACCAATGCAAAAGAAAGCTTCAAGAGCGACATACAAAGTATATTAAGAAGTTGGTCCTAATTCCACTTGAAATTCCATATCCACCTTTCAATGTTCATCATCCAAATTTTGGAGAATCATGATCCATCATCCAAACTATCGACCAATCCATCTCCATCTCATTTCTCTCATTACATTCCATTATCCACTTCAAAATCACTAATATCTAAATCTTGCATTAACCATGTCTTGGTAGCAACTCTTTATCATAAGGACTCTAAGGGCACTCTATTGTGATGTGCACATCTAGGTGAGGTTAACTCTAGTATTGACGAAGACAAGAATATCCAGAGGTTACATTCAAGCACCAACATCTTAGCAAAGCAACTCCTACCTGGGTAGGATATCATTGGAACATTATGACAATAGTACCATCTAAATCAACACTACTAGGTGGTTTGATATGATCTAAGCATTCAAAAATCCTAAAAAAATCCTAAAATAAAAAAAATAAAAAAATCAAGAAAATAGTAAAGAGAAAAATCATCCTCTAGTGAAAACCATTTTAGTGGCACTTTGGGCAAGTACCATGATGAAAACTTGGAAAATAGGAATCATGTGTAGAATTGAGCATCTATGTGTGCCATTTCAGGTGCAAACATAGCATCCCTTCCATAATAAATCCAACATTACATCCATCATAATAAATCTACCATCCACCAAGCCAATCCATCTTTCACCCAAATCTGTGAATTATCTTGATCTTGACAAAGGTTTGGGGTACACTTCAAGCTTTCTCTTGAAAATATCTTGACATGCTCCTTACCCTTGATCCTATTCTATCTTGTATAGTCCCAAAGCCTATATCTAGCACTATCTTGATGATCATGCTTTATTCCATCATCCTCATGTCTATGCATTTGTTCATGGAATTCCAAACATTGCTAGACATTGGGGGCAGGTACTTGCATCTTGTGTTTGAATAAATCTTGATCAATGTCCTATATCTCACAATGTGATCTCAACATTGTGATCTAGGTATCATCCAAAAAATCCTCAAAACATCAAATAACTTAAAAAACCCTAAACATCTGAATACATTTCACAAAATTCAAAATCATCTGAATACATGTCACAAAATCCAAAAACATGCAAAACATGTCAAAATCCAAAAAAAATCAAACATTTCTAAAACCTAGAAAACATTCATAACACATAAAACCAAGAAATATCGAAGTCTAATAATCAAAGTATGAAGCCTTTATGTATTTACGTAGGCAAGGCCATCTCTAATGAGCCCTCGAGGCATAAACATGTCCATTAGGTCTTGTTTTGTCGGTCTGAACATGTTCAAAATATCAAAAACAACCTCAAAACATTTGAAAAACTCAAAAACATCTAGATATTTGAAAACAAAACAAAAACGAGCAAAAAACTTCCATATACCAAAAACAACCTCAAAAAATTTCAAAAATCTCAAAAGAATTGAAATATTCCAAAAAGAACAAAATCACCCATCTCATCTCACTTTCACTCACAATAAACCTTCACCTTTGGAAAATACAAACCAAAACAAGTACAATAACTATTGAAACACAAACTTTCATGCAAAATCATGAATCTTGATCATTATCAAACATGTTGGTTAACCTTCATATCAATAGCCTATCAAACATCTACAACCAACAACCATCCAATGCATGTCTTACAGATAGATCTTCCCTACAATATAGACATAATTTTAGATATCAACAAAAACAACTCTCTTTGGCAAGAGATATGATGACATTGACATTTTTGTCATTTTGATCTTTTCTTTGATTTATCTTGTTCTATTTTGATGATCTGTCAAGGCTATCTAAACATGATTTAGAGAGAAAGGAATGGGGCATTGATCATTGCTTTTGTTTTCTATGCTTGTTGGATGTTCTTTTAATACAACCAAGGCGAATACTTTTCCTGTGTGTGCAAGAATAGTCTCAAGTAATACAATGTCTAGTGAATATCAGGGTCTTCATACCTTTTGTGTATTAGTTTCTTTACTTCGATGAATTATTCTCTCACATGATCAATTAAGGTTTTTGTATGTCAGGTATGAACAAGGTGTAGACATGTAAAATTGAATTAACACCTATCACAACTCAAAACGACTCCAAATCAACTTGAAATGTCTCAGAATGACTCTGAATCAACTCGAAACAACACAAAACATCTCAGAACGACTCTGAATCAACTCGAAACATCTCAGAACAAATTTGAATAAACTCATAACATCTTGAAACATCTTGGAATCAACTCAGAACATCTTTGAAACATTTCGAATCATCTTGAAATCATCAAACAACATCCAAAACCATAAATTCCTCTATTAATTGAATAATACAACATTATTTAATTAATTCACTATTTCATCATTTCTGTCAAATTAAATAAATACCGTTTATTTAATAAAGTATTGAAAACCCTAATTCTACTATTAATCGAATAATAAAATGTTATTTAATTAATTAACGTTTCATCATTTCGACCAATTAAATAAATTACATATATTTAATAAAGTCCTAATCTTATCGTATTTCATCCTGATTAGTCAAACAATGCTAATTATTTGATTACATCACTAATTCACCTTATTCTTCAAAATTAATTGAATTAATAAATCATAATAATTTAATTATCATACTTACCTCCAAATTTTGAATAATCAAATCAAACTATTCAAATCAATTATAAAAAATCAAATCAAACTAATGCAACTTTATTTGCAAAAGTCAAAGTTGATTTGCACGTTCAACTCCAAAAAGGAATTAATTAATTAAATAAATTAATTCAAATTCCTCACCCACTTTTTGATTGATAAAATCATGGATTGCTAACTAAGTAATCTAATTTTGTTAACTAAGCAATCTGATTTTGTTAACTCAACCATCAATTGCTAACTGATCAATCAATTGCTGACTGATCAATCTAAACCCTAACTAGCCAATCTATTTTTCAATCACCCTAATTGTGCAATCAACATTGCAAAATATTCTCATGTCTAAATCCTCTCAACACGTGGACCATTGATCTAGATATTCTCCAATGCAATCCTAATTGTCAATTTGAAATCTCTTTTCATATATAACAAACCTCTCTCTTCACAAATATGAATTGGAGAATCAACATACGTTATGCAATGAAGTGCTATCGAGATCATCCTTGAGAGAGATTCATTCCTTCCTTCAATCAACCAAGAATTCATCCACACTTTGCACATGAAATTTGGAGGCTTCACTGTGATAAGAGCAATCCAACATCAAGTTAATAGTATAGATTAATCTCGTATGTGTAGGAGTTTTAGATTTTAGATTTGTGCATTTGACTGTAGATTAGATTCCTTTATCAAATTACATTCTTGTTCATCTTGAATTAGAATCTAACATCCTTTTTCCCCCTCACATTTTGGCATGCCTGGTGGGACCAATGGTCATCAATACTAATGTTTTCCTGAGTTGAATTGAAGCTACAGGGCTCCGAAGGGATTCTAAAAGGCATTCCACGCCACTTCCCAAAAGAAATTCACCCTTACCAAGCCCAAAAACTTGCCTTTTCTATAGGAAGGTCGTCTTTGATCTAAGAAGGTTGCATTTTCCACGGGAAGGTTGCATTTTTTGTAAGAAACTCGCATTTGCTTCTGACAGGGGCGCTATTGACTGGCAATAAGGACCTTTGTTTATCCTATCTTTAAATGACCATATCTTGGTCATACAAAAGTATTTTTCAATAGTTTTTTTTTTAAATGGGGTAGAATTTCATGATCTTTGCAATGGTGTAGGTGGTTTTCAATTTTTATGCATTTAAATTTTTCATTGGTGCACTTAAGTTAACTTACCTCACAATTTGGTCTAGGTTGTAGGGTTTTTGATGCTTAATCAATTGTCTAACCCTAACATTTGATTGTGTGTTGTGTTTGGAAAGTTTCTAACATCTCTTGGGAAGATCTTGTAGGATTTATGCCACATTTTTTTTTATGAAAACAACTAACACCTTTGTTCAGGGAAGATGATCAGTCCAAGATTTTTGGAGCAAACAATCTTTTTTATTAACTTAGGAAAAACTTTATTTTGGTGCATTAAAATGAACAACCAACAACTCTCATATTTGATTTTGGTGTTTAAAATGAACCAATTTGAAGCTTTTTTAAGTTAGGATCTTTCTTTTGATGCTCTATAATGAATAACAACTCTCACATTTGATTTTGGTGCTATTTAAAATTGAACAAATTTGAAGCTTTTCTAAGATAGGAACTTTCTTTTGGTGCATTAAAATGAATAACACAAACTCACATTTGATTTGGTGTTATTAAAATGAACCAGTTTTAAGCTTTCTAAATTTAGGAACTCTCATTTGGTGCTCATAAAAATAACATAAAACACTTCAATTTTGGGGTCTAAAAATGAGCGCATTTCATGTTTTCATAATTAGGAACCTTTGAATTTGGTGCATAAAAAGAGCGCAAACGTTTTCCATTTTTTTGATGCACGTTCAATTTACATTTATTGACCAGTTAAGACCAAGCCTAATTCTCTTAGAAACACTTCAATCTTGGGGCTTAAAATGAACAAACTATTGTTGTTGTTTCAACCATTGCTATCTTAACTGCTTGATGTCCCGAACACTTGAATTGGTGCAAAAATAAAAAAGAAAATTTTGTTTATGTTATTCACATATTTTTTGGGGATAACACCACTCGAGGTGTTTAAAATGAATCATTTTTCTATGAATTGTATGTCGTGTATTCATTGATTGGCAAAGTTAAATGTTTATCTTCTCCCCTCACACCTTTTGGTGATCTTGGGTGAGCAAGGACATTTTGAGCTTTGAACTTTTTTCAAGCATACCTTTTTAGAGGGCCTACCTACTTGAAGAATCTCCCACATCGAAGGAATCATGGGAGACCCAAGTAGTACTTTCGTTCTGGACCGCTATATAAATATTTTGTGAGTGTGAGGAAAGTTCATCACTTGTTCGGTGTAGATGTCCTATATCAATGTATTCTTCCTTAGTATCCTCGTGATGCGTAAAAACCCGCAAGGGCTGGAAGGTTCTTAATTGAACAAAACGCCGCATGTGTAGGTGCCCAAAAATAATATCCCCGAAACATGACTAAGAGCCCATTTTTTTAGAAGCCATCCATTTACCCAAAAGAGTATTTTAAAGTAGTGCATTGGAATATCACCATTCCAAGAAGTTACTTACCATGTTTGGTTTTTGGTTGAGGGAATAAAGAAAATAGGTAAGGGACTCTTTTTCTTGGCATGTCAAGATGGCACATTTCTTTGACATAGCCTATTTGTCCATTCCATCTTCTCAGATTAATCATCCTGGGGATGATTGGTAGGCCTACTAAGAAATACGTACCCATTTGAGCTAGGATTGTAACTTAGTGCTTGATAATGTTAAACTTGCCCAATTACATTAAAAAAAATTATGACATCAAATTTTGTGTTTGATTTAAAGAAAAAGAACACATCAAAACAAACATTGAACAAGATGTTCAAAACAAAAACCCTTTGATTTAATGTATACTTGTGAAAGAAGCCTTATCATTTGTGCTCCTTGAAAGGATTTATCCTTAAAGGTTTCTGAAAATTTTGGCTTTTATTTCAGGTTACCTTAATCAAAGTAAACATTGGTTAAACTATGGCTTGGGTGTTGTGATTTCACAACTTGAGCTATAGACATTCAAGTCACATAAAGTCCATGATTTTGAGTCAGTCCAGTGCTATTATATCATTTTCCATACTCAAGAATGCAGAGAAAACAAACACACAATGGTTACAAATTGCCATTCCAACTCAGAATATTTTTGCTGATCACTTAGGGGAAAACAAACTAAATTTGTTTATAAGGTCATTGCTTCAACAAAACATTTGAAAAATCATATTGGTCACAAAGTCTCTCACCCATTATTGCCATACTAATTTTTTTTGAAATCAAAATCAAACAAAACATTAGGATCATTCCTCCACTCAAAAAAATCTATGATATCAACAGTTACTTGGAACTCACAAATAGTTCAAGTATCTTTCCCACAACATATCCTCTGGACCAGGAAGTGGAATATCGACCCTAGTTCTTCAACATTTTGATTTCCAAAAAGTAGCCACATTCGAAAACAACACTCAAGTCTTAGGGTTTTTTTTGAGTTTCATAGCAAACCACACCAAAACAACAACACACCTTATGACCATCTGGCAACCCACAACTCCTGTTCAACAACCAAGCCTTGTAGCACCTTTTATTAAACCTAGTCGCACACACATTGAAGGTGCCCAAACTGACAACATAAGCAGTTTGAGAACCTTTATATTTGAGAAAAATGAAACACCCCACCAATTTCTCACCACAACAATAATCTTAAATGAAGAGGAAGAAAAAGAAAACATAGTGGTCCGAAGACCCATATTAATACCTCCTGCATGGCAATAAGTATGATCCTCTTGGAAATATAAATTGAGTGACCTGATGATAGGGTACTGAACACAATAATCATATCACACCTTATGACCATCTGGCGACCTACCATTCTAGTTCAACAACTAGACCTTGTAGCACCAATCTTTCAACCAGGTAACACATACATTGAAGGTGCCCAAACCAACATCATAAGCAGTTTGAGAACCTTTATATTTGAGAAAAATGAAATACCCCGCCAATTTCTCACTGCATCCATCATCTTAGATGAAGAGGAAGAAAAGACAGGCCTAGCAACTGAAAGACCTATATTACCACCACTTGTGTGGAAATAAATATACATCCCTCATGATTTTTGGAAAGAAAAAGATCCTTAGGTATTGAAAGAGCAAGATCCTTAAGTGAAAATCTACACTTAGGCTCTCAAAGAATCGCCCTACAAATTTTTTTTCCAAATGTTTCTTCTCAAGGAGATACCGTAATCGTCAAAACTAGCTCGATCACTTCTATTATCACTTTGCACCAATAGGCCACATCTTTTCCAGAGAATAGAATTCAGGAAAAAAAATCACAAAATCATGGTAATTGTTTATGACAACCACGAGATCACAACACAAAAATAAAATGGAAGAAAAAAAAACCAACACTAGTATCCCACCAACCAATGCCATAAAAAATGAAAGTAGCCCTTGGGGCTATAGGCCAAGTGATCTTGAAACACCACAAAAGAGGCCTATGTAAAGAAATACCTTAGTGAAGAGTAACGAAATCACAAACAAAAGGAGGTAATTGAACAAAACAACCAAGACCCAAACATAGTGGTTATAGAGGAAGTAGACACAAAGAGGAAATAAATGAGGATGAATTGTTCAAACATTACAACAACCCCAAGGTTCTTAAACTAATGGACAGGTTGTTGAGAAAGGATCCAAACTCCTATTTCTTCAAGTTAGCACAAAGTGGTGCTAAACTACAAGTGGATTTCAACGTAAAAGCTCTTAAGGATGCCAACCTTATTCCCTTAGGGGATAAATCGGTTGTAAGACAGATAACCGAACCTCTAGAGATTCCAAACTTGCCACCTATGCTATCACAAAACGATGGTCAACCCAAAGAGAACCCCTTATTCAGAAAACCAACTCAGGTTGAACAAACAACAATGGTACAATTGTATCAAGGAGGACCATCACAGTATGAACCACCAAACAACAATCCTCCTCCTAGATAGTATATACCTCAAAATACCTCAAACATTGACCCATCCCAAAACATTCAATACCTTCAATAGGGTAGAACACAAGGTCCCCCTCCCAACAATCAATACCTTCAACACGGTGGAACACAAGGTCCCCCTCCAAAAAATCAATACCACCAACAAGGTGGACCACATGGTCCCCTTCTGAACTAGCAATACCAACCACAAAATGTACCATAAAGCACCCTTTTCCAGTCAACCCATCAATAAGGTGTCCCAATAACACATCAACAAGGTAACCTTCAATTTAGTCCTACCCAGCAACAAGGTGTACCACATATCACCCTTCCTCATTCATCCTACCAACAAGGTGTCCCGATAACGCACCAACAGGGTAACCTTTAGTTTAGTCTTGCCCAGCAGCAAGGTGTGCCATAGAGCACCCTTCCTCAGTCCTCCTACCAACAAGGTGTCCCGATAATTCATCAATAGGGTAACCTTCAATTTAATCCTTCCCAACAACAAGGTGTGCCATAGAGCACCCTTCTCCAGTCATCCTACCAACAAGGTGTCTCGATAACACATCAATAGGGTAACCTTCAATACACTTCATCTCAACAACAAGGAGCTAACCCTCCTTACACCAAAAAAGGACCTAATCTATTCTACGCCCAAAATAGTTACCAAGGTCTTATACCTTCACAATACCCAATATATCACCCAAACATGGTGAGACAACAAGGCTATTATACAAAGAAATCACAAACAAATGTACCAAAAATGGACATGGAAATGAGGCTAGAGGTCGTCACCCAACAGGTAGCAAGAATGCAAGTCGAAAAACAAAAGAAAACCTATACTATCCAAGAGATATGCCCATTCCTGTTCAATCAATCTGTCACTACAATACCCTTTCTGAAGAATTTTGAAATACCTAGGTTTGGAAACAAATACAAAGGAAGAGGGGATCTAGTAGAGCATATACGTTATTTCTCCATATCATGAATGGAAGTACAAAACAATGACTCATACCTCATGAGACTATTTGTTGGAATTATGCCTCAATCAATACAGGCTAAAACCTCCATTGGAGCAAAGTCGGTATGACATCTATCATGTCTGGCCGACTAACAGATTGGTAGCATCATGTTTTTGTATAGGTCGCTGTGACCGAGTTTCTATCTTGCCGAATGCTTTCACTGTGGAGCTATCGCTATGACAAGGAGTGTTTGGTATGACCTCTTAGCGCTCGGGGAGATCTTTGGCCGATAGGCCATTCAATCATAAATCGGGGAGACTCATGACGACCACGGGCTTCGGGATAGCTTATAGCAGCTCGGTGAGAAGTCCCAGTGAAGTGTTAGAGTCTCGCCGACAGTATGTCACTTCTTGTGGTCTTTGGCGTAGCTTATAGTCTATCGGTCTTCGGTGTTACAGGAGCGATGTGCAAAGGTCTCACCGACAGAGGTTCAAATGTTGTTCATCAGTGTAACACAAAGGGTTTCGGAGAAACGTCTTAGTGACTGAAGGATGTCTTGCCGATAGCCGATGGCTATCGGGGTAACCCTAATGATCTCGGGAAGAAGTCCCAGCGAAGAATGTAAGTCTTATAGATGATAAGGGATCTTGGATACAACTTTCAGTGACGAATGAACACTTCGGGGTAAGTCCTAGAGCTTGGTGTGATGTCTTAGCGAAAGTAACATGTCTCACCGACAGTGCTTTGTGTTGAAGCCTTCGAAGTAAGTCTTGGAGTTTGATATGTTCTCTCGGCAAAAGATGTAAGTCTTGCCGACTATTCTTTGGAGCTCGATATGACTTGTGACTTCGGTAAAACATTTGGTGACTCACTATGATCTCCTAGCAAAAGTGATAGGTCTGGGCGACTGCTTGGTGATTCGGTGTGACACATGAAGCTCAATGGAATGTCTTGGTGATATCAGTTACTCTTGGCGACATCGATATGAAGGTTATGTGGCATCGGTGAGACACTGTTAGTGTCTTACCGAGATTCCAATACAGTGCGAATTTTGTTGACAGTTTGACCATCCTATGTGGAGTCTCGTGGACCAATAGGAGGAGCCGAATTGGAACTATTGGGTGATAGTTCGTTGTGATGGTTCTATGAGGAAGCTCGACGGACATGGAACAACAAGAATATACTCTGTGATTGCATATTGTGATCGGTTGGTTGGTTCGAAGGTTGATTCAATAGATTGTTGTATGATCAGTAAATGTATTCTAATCTACAAAGACTGTAACTTGAAAGTTTCTATTCGAAGATTGTTCATGGTGAATGCTGCTATAAATAGACATTAGAAAGATAAGTCTAAAACTTGTATGTAATTTTTATTGCTATAATACAAAGTGACTTCTCTTGGTGTGGTGGGTTTTTTCTCCCATAAGGGTTTTCCCACATATATCTGGTGTTCACGTGTGATTGTCAAATACTCTGTTTCTATTATCTACTTCCTAGTGCATCTTAATTGGACTGTAATTGTAAATTTTAAAGTGTATCTGCATTCTTCCCTGAGGTATTGATGTTAGGAGAATTGTTTTCCACATCTAATTTTCCTTACACTATTTCCACACAACCTTACAGACCATGCTATGGAGTGGTTCACCCGTTTGACACTAGCGATCAAAACCTTCGATGAACTATCTAACAAATTCATAAGTCACTTCTCCTTCAACATCAAGAGAAAGATGTCACCATCACAAGCTTGTCCACAATCAAACAAAATCAAGGAGAATATTTTATCTCCTACCTACAATGATGGAGACACAAGGCTAGTAGATGTAAAAAACCCATTCTTGACAAGAAATTGGTGGACATATTCATTACCAATGTCTTACCTAAGATAAATTATCAACTTGTTGCCAATTTTCATTACAGCTCGATTGGCAAAGCTGATTAATTTTGATTCATTTCTTAAAGTGGAAGTTTTAGTTTAATTTTTTCATTTGCTTAAGATATTGTTTGCATCAAATTTATCAAGTTTCAATTCTGAAATGCAAATGTTTTCAGTGAACAAAATTTCAGAGTTTACTCAATACTTTGTAGCATAAATGAAGTACAAGACAAAATGCATAAATGATTAAGCATAATGATTGCTTTCATTTATTTTTCAATGTTCATTCATATTTAAGTATTTCTTTTGTTTTACAAATACAAATGAATTGTACAAGATTGCATTTTGATACATTTCTTTTCAAAATGGAAATGAAAAGAGAAATTAAAAGTCCCACACAAGCCATGGAAGTAGCCAGAATAATACATTACAAGGAATGAATTATACAACTAAAGATAAAGAAAGGAAGCAGATAACGTAGAGCATATCCATCATTGCTTGTTTGTCGGTCTTTAGATAATCTCCTTACAGTTGTCTCGTCCTTGCTACCACTCCTGAGTGAACCTGTGTCATGTAAAAGGGACTGTTAGAGCTTTAGATATGGACTACACTATGTGCTCTACCAACAGAGATATAATTCATTGCTTGCAATGCATTGAATTAGCTAAAAAATGCAATGTCACAAAGGAAACTTGGATTCAATATTTTATGCTAGCATTGTTTGTTTCCTATGCAGGTATAGGAAAAGCTATGTAGCTGATCATTTCATGAAAACATAACATGTGGAGTAAAATGCGCTCCCACAAGGGTTGAGCTCGACATGCTGCCCCTCAACATACAAATGAGGTCCGAGTAAAGAAATATAATCATCACACTCATATGAGCCACTCAAGAAGGAGTGAAATACATTTATCAACCATGAAAGCATTGATCCCATTGGCCACTCATAACAGTCAAGTCCAAAAAGCAATGAAATGAAAATTATGAGTAAACAAGGAGCTCGATTGAGATACAGAACCAAATGAATTCATCAATTTACCTATTGAAGAGCTTTTAACACTGCCCAAACAAAGTGCATTTTGTTTCCATTTGATGCTTTATTAATGTTATTCATGTTGTTTCAAGATGTTCATTTTCTGGTGCAACAAATGTTTCATGTTTATGAATGGTGATAATGAACATGCATACATATGAAATCCACAAATCAAAATATAGAATGGAGTTTTGCATCATGGTAAGCTTTACATGCTTCAAGGTTTTTCTATTTAGGATTGAAGGATAAAGTCATCTACAATTGTTTCATTTAATTATAAAAATGCATGAAGAGTAGCTTAAATTTCAGTTTCTGTCAAGTATGGAGCTATAGGATGTTATTTGCTACAGGAAAACAAGGAATTGCATACATGGCTGCAACTGAAGAGCATATTTTCTCTTAAATACATAATACCCACTTGAGGATTTTTTTCAAGAAATACAAATGCATGGAGTATTATTATTTTACATTATGGGTCGAGCTCAAAAATTGGAGAAGTGTGAGGGGTTCAATTTCACTCCTGTGAACAAAGTAACACAACAAATACCTTTAGGAAAATGTGATAAGTGCTTTGAAACCCCATCTGGGTCTTCCTCATTAGAAACATAGCATAAATTTTTTGAGTTCATACAAAAGAATAGAAATTCAGTGAGCTCGAAATACCCAGATCAAGAGAAGGTTAGCCGCGGCCTGGAGGAGTCTGTTGGATCACAAATTTTCACCAAGGTTGAAAACCCACTTGGGTTTGTTATTGAAATATCAAAATCAAAGCAACAGTATGTAGAATGCGAGCTTTTTCCTTATGAGAATCCATCAGAGAACATACAATGGCCGCGGCTTGAGAAATTAAATCACATTCCTTTTCAATTTGAAGCTCTACTCGAGCTATTTAAGAGGGAAATGCATCACAAAGGGAAGCTTTCACTTACCCTTATCACTGCAACAAGACGCCATTGAAACCCACAAACGAGCTTCAAAGCAACCAAGAATGAAATGACCAGGTTGAGCTCTCATGGTAGCCGAATGGAGGTGAAAAAAAAAAGAGACATAGAGACACAAAGAAACAACAAAAGCCATCATATTTCAGTCAAATCCTGTGGCCTGTAGTCCTTTTCATTCATGTAATAAAGAAACAGAGTCATTGAAAGGGAGATACAAGAGTTTACCAGTGCATTCTGATGGAAAATTGATTACAGATGGAGAATCTGAGCTCAAATGGTGGTCACAAAAGTGCTAAACCCTTATTCCATGGCGACGACTTGCAAAGCATGTTTTCTTCTAAAGTTGGCCAAGTGAAATGAGCTCAATAACTTAGGGATTGGTTTGTTTTGTCATTAGGGTTTCAGCCTTGCCCTAATTCAACTTAGGGATTATTATCAATGTTTTCAAAACATCAAACTCCCTACTAATATCATGGTGGCCAAAATTTTCATGAGCCCAGATCTTTAGGTTAGGCATTTGATTTAGTAGTTCAAGTCTAAATGCCTTAGGTATTTTGTGTATTTTCAAATGCCTATGCCTTAAGAAAAAGTCGAATATTGATATGCTTAGGAATTTATTTTTATTGATTTTATAGAAATCAATTAAAGATCAATAATAGATATCCATCCCTATATTTTTATGATTTTTTAGAGAAAAATCAATTGTAATTGGAGTATTAAAAGTTATTATTTTTGCAAAGATTTCTTTAAAATCTTAATTGCAAAAATCAGGATAAGATAGGCTTGATTTTTGTAATAAAATTGTGAATCATGTAAATCAGTATTTAAAGCAATATCTTATAAATTGATTTTAAATATTTGATATTTATGCAGTAAAAGCAAAGGAAAGGTGGCCAATATTTTTTGTCTTTTTTTTTGGGGGAGATCCAAAAGATGGAAAAAAACTGGGTTTGTTTTTTCCAGTTTTAAGGCAAATTGAGCCTGATTTTGAGGCTTTATTGGATGGGTATCTTAGAGGTAGAAAGTTTCCATTATTCTCTGTCGATTTGATGCAGATTTTGGGGTCTTTTTTCCAGCTTTTCTTCTGAGCTCAAAAATTGAGTTTTGAGAGTTATATATTGTAAAAACTGAGTTTTGTTGGGAAGTTGAGATATTGATTTTTGCTCTTACACACATTTTGAGAGCTTGTAAACTTCTTTGTACTCATATTTTGAGAGTTTTCACTCCTTCAGTCAATAAAACAATAGAGTTTCCTTTCTCACTTCTTGTTTATGCTTTGCAATAGTAATTTGATGTGTTTTGTGATTCAATTTGTTGAATCCTTTTATTGTGTTATTGTTGCAAAGTGATTTGCAGGAGTTACATTCTGATCTAGGTTGTGCCTTGTGTTTATTTTGAACCTTTGTACAAATTTATTTTGGATCATATGTGTTGTGAGATTGTGAGAAACAATTTTAAAGAGGTGTTGAGAGTGGGTTATTGTCAAAATATTCTTTATGTTGGTCAATCATTTTAGGTGATAGGATTTTAATCATAATATTTACCTTCTAACCCTTTTCTCTACAAGTTCATAGAGCAGGTGATTATAAATGAGCAAGCTGGCCTTCTCTAGAGATTCATTCTCACAATGAGTTACCCACAACTTGAGAATGCTTCCATGTTTCAATAGATTGTTGAATTTTCATATTCAACAAGGTGTAAATCTTATTGATAACAGTTTTTGGCACGCCTGGTGGGAATTTGAAATTTTTTTTTAGAGGAAAACATTAAGATTCTAAGCTATTGTTTTGGTATGCACAACAGAGTTTCAGCCTTTGGAGGTGGAAAATAGCATGCCTTGCGACTCCATTCTCTGATTTTCAAGCAGATCTGGTGTGAACAACACACAAAAGTACACATACTAAAGGGTCGGGTGTTCTCTTCAGTATTATCAGCCTTTGGAGGAAAAATCATCAAACACCATGGCAACTCTAAGGAGCGTATATGATTTTATAGTGATCAAGTGCTGGTATTATTTCAAAGATTATTTTTCTTTGATTTTCATCCTTTGAACAAGCATGCCAATGCTTCATGATAATATGTCATACCATCCACCATATCATAAAAATCCTGCTTATCAATCTTCATATCAACCATATTAGCATAATCATGCTACTGGTTTCAACTCCATAACTTCTCAAAACCAACATACCCAGTATAATTGCCACCCACCCCTTCTCAACCTCCATCTCAGCAGTCATATGCTCAAAATCAGCCCCAAAACATTGAAGACCTGAGTTTCAAAGATATAACGCTGAACTTTGAAAGGAAAATGAGTGAAATACAAAAAAAAAGGAATCGGTTAAATCAACAAGAGGAGATTATGAGCCTAAAGAGCAAGTTGCTTAACTTCAAGGAGAAAATAGAGGAGATCAAGAGACAACATGAATATAATCAATAATAGAAAGAGATGGCTTATTAGGCCTATCTCTATGAGCAAGAGTTGGAGGTGCAAAGGCACGAAGTTCAAGCAGCCCCTGTAGTTCTATATCAGCCTGCTCAAGAGGAGATTCATGAGAATCAATTTCTGAGTTTCAGACAGTGTGAATCTCCTTATACTTCTAAAGTTGAGATACTGAGTTATAGTCAAGATAGAATCTTAAGTTGTTCAAGTCAACCTCTCAATCTTGAGGTACCAAGTTTCCAAATCCTTCATCCCTTGCAAGTTGAGGGAAATTATTATAGTCAGCCTAGTATAGCTATAGATCAACCCCTTGAGTAGCAGTTTTAATTGCAAGAAACCCAAGAATCTCTCCAAGTTTTTCCACTTGATGAACTCAAGGATGAATCCTTTGATCAAAATACCCTACTCCGCATAGAGAAACTTAGGAGGGTAAATCCATTGTGTTTAGCTTTGGAATTTTACTGTTTGAAACAACATAAGACTGAGCAAAGAAAGGCTTCTCCTAATGTGTTTTTCAATGTTTTCATGAATGGATCTCCTTGTTGTGTTGAAGAAGCGAAAAATGTTTTAGCACTCATTTCAAAAGATCAATCAAGGCAACTGAATGAGGAGGTAAAATATCCTTCTCAAGAGGATAGCCCCATGTTTTCATTTGATGAGTTTCCTTCTTTCGTGAACCAATATGAGGAAAGCATGCTCACACCCGCAGTAGTTGCAAGTGAAGGGCAAGAGCAAATTTTAGGGTGCAATGACTAGATGAAACAACAGGATATTGATAACTACTTTGAGGTATGCAGCTAGTACAGTGATGATGAAGAGCTAGAAAACCAGAAACATTTGGTAGTTGAGATGGAGGAAAATGTTGAGCAAGAGAACGAGGATCAAATTGATAAAGGGCTGATGCGTGAACAAATAATTGAGGGCAGCGTTGTTGTGGGGGTTCAAGACTATGGTGTGCCTGATGAAAGGCATAAAATGGAGCATAATTGAGAGATTTAAGGCATAAATCAGATAGAGCAAGGCATGGTTGAAGAGCCAATTGATAAAGGTAAAGCTGACATGAAAACATTGGTGGCAACTTCCCTTGAAGAACAGTTGAGAGAACTGATGGAAGAGAGTTATTCCTTCCATACCATTTCAATCCTCAAATGTCAAGATTCCACTTGGCCAACTTGTAGAGAGATTGCTACCCTGTTGGGTTCTTGTGGAGATCAAGCAGATGATGAAGGTAGCAAGGTTAAGAAAGTCTCTGAACATTCCCTGCTTGTAGTGGAACAAGATGAAACTGATCGGTTTAAAGACTGTGGGGAAAAAATGTTGTTAAAGCCTTTGGAAGAGAAGGCCAAATGCCAATAAATTTTTCATGAAGCTGATCATAGCTGGTTGGAGGAGCTTTCATTCTATTGCATAGAGGAGTTCAAGGCTGATGTTTCAGTTAAAGGTTTAATAGGGGAGGATGGTTCATTGACTGTAGAGAAGGAGTTAACACAACAAGCTATCATGCAGGTTGATGTCATTGCCTTTGATCACTCGAATTGTGTTCTCTCCAATCCAAAGCCTTCAAGGGGATTCCCTATTAGGCATCTAGCTTGGTTGAGAGAAAATGAAGAAGAGCATCCCCATGACAATACTGATCTCGAGCATCATAGGATGTATCATCTCAAGCATAACCAGTTCATTTTTTCACTTGATCCACATTGGTTCACAAGTCAAGAAAAATGGGTAAGTGATTTTACCTTTTTCCTTGGAAGGATGTTGCAACAAATTGTTGAAAACTTTATTTTTCTCCACATCTCTTGGTGGAATCACAATCAATCAGAGCATTGCATGTTGGTTACAAGAGGGAGCTACTTTTCAAAACCAGTAAACACTTTTGTTTGAATGCTATTCTCACTGGTTAGTGTAGGATAGAGTTAGATATTGCAAATAAGTGCTCTTGAAGCACATTTCATTTCAGTATTTTTCTTTCCCTAAGTGTTGTTGCGTATGTTTGGTTGGCCATCAGGGTCTGTTAGTTTGCTTCCAGTTTTGTTCGGTTTTGTTTTGTTGTTGTTTGAAGTGTTATAGTTTGAGTTTCTGAGTTCATCAAGGGGTAGATTTGACTCTGCGCCCAATGGAGTATTGAAGGAAATTGATCTAATGCTTAGCAGGAAAGCATTCAGCAGAAATCACCAAAATGTTGCCAATTTTCACTACAGCTCGATTGGCAGAGTTGATTAATTTTGATTCATTTCTTAAAATGGAAGTTTTAGTTTAATTTCTGCATTTTCTTAAGATACTATTTTTGCATTAGATTTATCAATTTTCAATTTTGAAATGCAAATGTTTTTAGTGAACAAAATTTCATAGTTTACTCAATACTTTGTAGTATAAATGATGTACAAAATAGAATGCATAAATGATTAAGTATAATCATTGCTTTCATTTATTTTACAATGTTCATTCACATTACAGTATTTTATTTGTTTTTCCAATAAAAATGAATTGTACATGATTGCATTTTGATACATTTATTTTTAGAATGGAAATGAAAAGAGAAATTAAAAATCCCACACAAGCCGTGGAAGTAGACAGAATAATACATTACAACGAATGAATTATAAAATTGGAGATAAAGAAAGGAAGCAGATAATGTAGAGCATATCCATCATTGCCTATTTGTCGGTCTTTAGTTAATCTCCTTGCAATTGTCCCATCCTTGCTACTGCTCTTGAGTGAACCTATGTCATGTAAAAGGGATTGTTAGAGCTTCGGATATGGACTACACTATGTGCTCTACCAATAGAGACATAATTCATTGCTTGCAATGCATTGAATCAAATAAAAAACCAAGAGTACAATAATGAGAGCCTGAAAATGAAATGTCACAAAAGAAACTTGGATTCATTATTTTATGCTAACATTGTTTTTTTCCTGTGCAAGTATAGGAAAAGCTATGTAGCTGATCATTTCACGAAAACATAACATGTGGAGTAAAACGGGCTCCCAAAGGGTTGAGCTCGACATGCTAAAAGCATTGAGCCCACTAGCCACTCATAACAATCAAGTCTGAAAAAGCAATGAAATGAAAATTATGAGTAAACAAGGAGCTTGATTGAGATACAAAACCAAATGAATTCATCAATTTCCATATTGAAGAGCTTTTAACACTGCCAAAACAGAGTGCATTTTGTCGCCATTTGATACTTTGTTAATGTTATTCATGTTGTTTCAAGATGTTCATTTTCGAGTGCAACAAATGTTTCATGTTTATGAATGGTGATAGTGAACAGGCATACATATGAAATCCACAAATCAAGCTACAAAATGAAGGAGTTTTGCATCATGGTAAGCTTTACATGCTTCAAGGTTTTTTTGTGTAGGATTGAAGGATAAAACATCTACAACTATTTCATTTAATTATAATTTAATGCATGAAGAGTAGCTTAAATTTTAGCTTATGTCAAGTATGGACCTACAAGATGTTATTTGCTATAGGAAAACAACGAATTGCATACATGGTCGCAACTAAAGAGAAAATTTCCTCTTAAATACAAAATACCCACTTGAGGTTTTTTGTCAAGAAATACATATGCATGGAGTATTATCATTTTACATTATGGGTCGAGCCCAGAAATTGGAGAAGTGTGAGAGTTTCAGTTTCAGTCCTGTGAAAAAAGTAACACAACAAATACCTTTAGGAAAATGTGATAAGCGTTTCAAAACCCCATTTGGGTTTTCCTCATTAGAAACATAGCATAAATTTTTTGAGTTCATACAAAAGAATAGAAATTCAATGGGCTTGAAATACCCAAATCAAGAGAAGGTTAGCCATGACCTGGAGGAATCTGTTGGCTCACAAATTTTCACCAAGGCTGAAAACCCACTTGGATTTGTTATTGAAATATCAAAATCAAAGCAACAGTATGTAGAATGCAAGCTTTTTCCTTATGAGAATCCATCAGAGAACATACAATGGCCGTGGCCTAAGAAATTAAATCACATTCTTTTTCAAATTGAAGCTCTAATTTAAGAGAGAAATGGATCACAAAGGGAAGCTTTCACTTACCCTTATCACTGCAACAAGAAGCCATTGAAACCCACAAACGAGCTTTGAAGCAACCAAGAATGAAATGCCCAGGTTGAGCTCTCATGGCAGCTGAATGGAGGTGTAAAACAAAAGAGACAAAGACACACAAAGAAACAATAAAATCCATCATATTTTAGTCAAAGCTCGTGGCCTATAGGCCTTTTCATTTATGTAATAAAGAAACAAAGTCATTGAAAGGGAGACACAAGAGTTTACCAGTGCATTCTGATGGTAAATTGACTACAGATGGAGAATCTGAGCTTGAATGGTGGTCACAAAAGCTCCAAACCCTTATTCCATGGCAATGGCTTGTAGAGCATGTTTTCTTCTAAAGTCAGCCAAGTAAAATGAGCTTGATAATTTAGGGATTGTTTTGATTTGTCATTAGGGTTTCTGCCTTGCCCTAATTCAACTTAGGGATTATTATCAATGTTTTCAAAATATCGAACTCCCTACTAATACCATGGTGGACAAAATTTTCATGAGCCTAGGTCTTTAGGTTAGGCATTTGATTTAGTATTTCAAGTCTAAATGCCTTAGGTATTTTATGTATTTTCAAATGCCTATACCTTAAGAAAAAGTTGAATATTGATCTGCTTAGGAATTTATTTTTATTGATTTTCAGTGCATTCTGATGGTAAATTGACCACAGATGGAGAATCTGAGCTCGAATGGTGGTCACAAAAGCTCCAAATCCTTATTCCATGGTGGTGGCTTGTAGAGCGTGTTTTCTTCTAAAGTCAGCCAAGTAAAATGAGCTTGATAACTTATGGATTGGTTTGATTTGTCATTAGGGTTTTTGACTTGCCCTAATTTGACGTAGGGATTATTATCAATATTTTCAAAATATCAAAAATTTTCAGTGCATTCTGATGGTAAATTGACTATAGATGGAGAATCTGAGCTCGAATGGTGGTCACAAAAGCTCCAAATCCTTATTCCATGGCGGTGGCTTGTAGAGCATGTTTTCTTCTAAAGTCAGCCAAGTAAAATGAGCTTGATAACTTAGGGATTGGTTTGATTTGTCATTAGGGTTTCCGCCTTGCCCTAATTCGACTTAGGGATTATTATCAATGTTTTCAAAATATCAAAAAAATTTAGTGCATTCTGATGGTAAATTGACTATAGATGTAGAATCTGAGCTCGAATGGTGGTGCAAATCCTTATTCCATGGCAGTGGCTTGTAGAACATGTTTTCTTCTAAAGTCATCCAAGTAAAATGAGCTTGATAACTTAGGGATTGGTTTGATTTGTCATTAGGGTTTCCGCCTTGCCCTAATTCGACTTAGGGATTATTATCAATGTTTTCAAAATATCGAACTCCCTACTAATACCATGGTGGACAAAATTTTCATGAGCCTAGGTCTTTAGGTTAGGCATTTGATTTAGTATTTCAAGTCTAAATGCCTTAGGTATTTTATGTATTTTCAAATGCCTATACCTTAAGCAAAAGTTGAATATTGATATGCTTAGGAATTTATTTTTATTGATTTTATAGAAATCAATTAAAGATAAATAATAGATATCCATCCCTATATTTTTGTGGTTTTTTAGAGAAAAACAAATTGTAATTGGAGTACATTAAAAGTTGTTATTTTTGCAAAGATTTCTTTAAAATATTAATTGCAAAAATCAAGATAAGATAGGCTTGATTTTTGTAATAAAACTATGAATCATGTAAATTAGTATTTAAAGCAATATCTTATAAATTGCTTATAAATATTTGATATTTATGTAGTGAAAGCAAAGGAAAGGTGGCCAATATTTTGATTTTGTTTTTATGGGCGAGATCCAAAAGATGGCAAAAAATTGGGTTTTTTTTTTCCAGATGCCTAATTTTGAGGCTTAATTGGATGGATATCTTGGAGGGAGAAAGTTTCCATTTTTCTCTGGCAAATTGATGCAGATTTTGGGGTCTTTTTTCTAGCTTTGCTTTTGAGCTCAAAAATTGAGTTTTGAGAGTTATATATTGTAAAAATTGAGTTTTGTTGAGAAGTTGAGATATCAGTTTCTTGCTCGTACACAAATTTTGAGAGCTTGTAAACTTCTTTGTACTCAAATTTTGAGAGTTTTCACTCCATCATTCAATAAAACAATAGAGTTTCCTTTCTCACTTCTTGTTTATGCTTTGCAATAGTAATTTGATGTGTTTTGTGATTCAATCTATTGAATCATTTTCTTGTCTTATTGTTGTAAAGTGATTTGCAGGAGTTACATTCTGATTCAGGTTGTGCCTTGTGTTTATTTTGAACCTTTGCACAAATTACTTTTGGGTCATATGTGTTGTGAGATTGTGAGAATCAAGTTTTAAACAGGTGTTGAGAGTGGGTTATTGTTAGAATATTCTTTATATGTTGGTCAATCATTTTAGATAGGATTTTAATCATAAATTTTACATTCTAACCCTTTTCTCCGCAAGTCAATAGAGTAGGTGATTATTAACGAGGAAGCTGACCTTCTCTGGAGATTCGTTCTCACAATGAGTTACCCACAAGTCAAGAATGTTTCCATGTTTCAATAGATTGTTGAATTTTCATATTTAGCAAGGTGCAAATCTTATTGATAACACAACTCACAATATTATGTCCAACAGATTTTGAAGAAACCATTGAGAAGGGATTGAATATTGAGAGATCCCTCATTGCAAGAGGTTTACTTAAAACAAACAACTCAAAAGACAATCTGTCTAGTTCAAATGAGAAACCTAAAGTCTAGGCTAAAAACAAAAAACATCACAAACGATGGAGTGGTTGATGCTAGATCATTATGGCAGGCACAAAACATAGCTTAGAAAAAACCACAAGTAGCACAGACAAGCTATGTTCCACACAACATGCAAAATAACCAAAACACCTATCCCAAGAACAATCAGGTTGTGAACCAACAAATGAATCAGGGAGGGCATCAGAGGCAGTACGCTCAACCAAGAATTTAATTCATAGTACTGGGTGAGTAACTAGAATCAATCATGTGCAAACTAGTAAAACAAAACCTCCTGAAAACTAATGATCATCCAAACTGTGAGGAACCTTGTTTCAAAACATCGTGGTATAATGAGGACTTGTGTGACTTCCATATGATCAAAGGAAACACCACAAACAATTGCATGAGACTCAAACACCTTATCTATGATTTAATAGAAAAAGGGGAGGTAGATTTCAAACATCGTTCTAGGAATAAGGACCTACAAATATACTCAAACCCAATCCTGAACCATGCCAAATGAAATGACAAAGGAAAGAAACAAGAGTACCATAACACCAATTACACATACGAGGACACAGTGTTAGGAACCCTTGCACAAGTTGATAATAATAGGGCAAGCGTAGTGACTCTACGAGGTGGAGACAATAACTATAATGTAACCACCTGCCAAGGAAGAGTTACAATTCAAGGAGTCCCACCCAAACCTGCAATGAAGTCACCAAATGACTATAGTTTTGTAGAACAATTAAAGAAAACACCTTCCCTAATCTCAATCTTGGATTTGTTAAAACTATCACCTGCACATAGGGAAATACTTGAAAAGGCATTGGAAACAATAGTCCCTAATGACCTCAATCCTAGTCAGTTCCAAGCTACGGTTGGTAATATCACACAAAGTAACCATTTAATCTTTTTTGAGAAAGATCTCCCCCAAAGAATATTTCACAACCAAACCCTCTACATAGAGGTTGGTGTTCATAAAACCATGGTCAAACAGGTACTGATAGATAATGATGCAGGTTTAAATATTTGTACCTTAAAATTTGTAAAACAACTAGGGTATTCTGACGATGTGATTGACAAAGGAAAGAGTATCACAATAAGGGCCTACGATGACCTAGAAAGAAATTGAGGGAACAGTCAGGCTACCAATGAAGATAGGATCAACCCTCACATAAACCACTTGTCAAGTACTAGACCTTGAGTTTCCATACAACCTCCTCCTAGGACACCCTTAGATCCATGCATTACAATTAGTCCCTTCCATTTTTCATCAATGCCTAAAGTTTCCCCATGAAGGAAAAGAGGTAACACTATATGTTGATCCTGAACCTTTTCATTTATGTGCCAAGTTAGAGGAGAAATACAATAAAATCCAATGTGAGCCTAGCAATGAAATAGAATTCCACTCATTTTCTTATGTTGACCTTCCACACTTCCATAAAACTTAACCAAGAACACCTCAAGTGACCAACAAAAAATGAAAGCCAAGATTCAGGTACTTGACAAGGGTAATGGGAATTACTATTTTAACCAAGCATTCTGCATTGGCATGCTTCCACCAACACTAAGAGTATATGGAGCTCCAAAAGAGATAAAGATAGTGCAAATGATTGCCAAGCCCACTATCTTCACTAGGTGAGGAGACATGCAAGATGAAATATTTAAGGATTTTTCATCTATGATCTACACGGAGGACTAAGAAGTGTAGGAGTTTAGGTGAACTCCTCAAACACCCCAGAATCACCTACAAGACAAAATAACTTCCACAAGAGAAAAATGGCAAAAATATCATGCTGTCATTAAGATGCAAGAATGCCAAATTGACTATGAGATGACTACAAATGTACAAAATGTCTTGAATATATAGGCATGAGTGAAAACCTAAAATGCGTAAGATGTTAAGTGTTAAAATCACATTAAATGTGACAGCATGTGAACCGTATCTAAGAAATGATAAAAAGATAGAGATAAGTTCTAGAAGGACAACTCATCTTCTAGAAGGAATCTTATCTCCTACAAACAAGGAAGAGGGAATTACCCCATTATTAAATGATTTATCTAATTATGCAACCTAGGACTTAAAATATTACCTAAGTAAACTTATGCAAAGTGTAATTAAATAATTAATTACACCAACACCCCCCCATAAGTGCAATTTAGGGAGAAGAAAATTATTATGCAAAAATGAGTCCCGACAATAAAGCCTGATCAGGTACTCATTTACAAATGCAATAAAAGAGAAAGAGGAGAAAACCCAGTGGGAAAACCCCCCCTCAATGAGATGACCTGCTGCAAAGAAGCACTGGAAGAACTCTGATGGAGTAACACTGGAATCCTTAATTTGGAAAGCAAGGAAAGATACCTCTATTTACAAGAAACCATAGTGGAATCATAATAATGCAATAACAAACCCAATGCTAAGGAACACTGGAAAACTCACATACTGGATCAACCTTGGAATCTATGAAGCAATAGGAGATGAAAAAAATGCCCCACATAAGAGGGAATGATATGATGATAGAATTTGGAAGCCGTGTATCTCAATGTCGATGCCAAACTGTGACTAAAAATGCTCCATGGGAACAAGTACCATAAAGATTCTGGAACATTAACCATAAAATGAATGACCCTCAAACTGAGATGGATTTGAACCAATGTGGATCAATAACCATAGACTCTCAATCTAAAGTGTGAACCAATGTAAACCAAAATATGTCCAACTATGAGCAAGATAAGGCCAAAGAAACAATAGAATCTAGATACAACTCATGCGAGTTGTCATCAATATGAAGATGAGATCAAAGTGCATGCAATGCAACTACATTCTAATCAATTTATTATGTAAGAAGTCCCCTAATGGAACTTTATATCAGTTCATTTATTACAATAACCCATGATTGTAAAAGGAGAACATGCATAAACTAAAGAGAAAATGCAAACCTAGTGCATGAAAACAAAAAAATGAGTGCATGCACAAACCAATTTTCACATCTCCCTCCATGATGAAAAAAAACCTCAAATTTGTGTAGATGACAAAATCTGAAAAAATAGTCTACACCACTACAAAGTGCTTGAAACTAGCTTTTTGTCGATATCTCGTTTGCAAAAATTTGACACCATGGCCAAATGTTATGATTTTTTTTTTTTTTAAGTTGAATTTAGCTTGCAAGAAACGGGTTTTCTAGTAAAAAAAAGGTTTACTTCTGATTTGATTTCTGAAAAATAGGTTCGCAATGAGTAGACAAAAACATAAACCTAGAAATATTTTGAAGCTAAAAACAAAACCCAAAAAGCATTTTTTGATCCAGCAAGCAGAAAATGATTTTTTTTTAACCTTCAACTAGGAGAAAAATGACGCGCGCCACTTTTTGTACAGCTATTTTCTTTAGATCCGTGCAAGATATCAAAATTCTAAAAGATACCCAGTTTAGATTTCAACCATGGCTACAAAACCCAGAAATCATTTTTCCTACAACTAAGTGGAAGCCAGATTTCTGAAGCAAAAATTAAAAAAAATGACTTCAATAAAAAAGTTGCTTGCATCCAGCAAAACTTTCATGCCAAGATTGATCCCTCATATCTAGAAAGAAGTCTGCAACACTGAAGCTCTGATACCATGTAGGAGTTTAAGTGAACTCCTCAAACACCCCAAAATAACCTGCAAGACAAAATAACTTCCACAAGAAAGAAATGGCAAAAATGTCAAATTGAATATGAGATGATTACAAATACATGTACAAAATGTCTTGAATATATAGGCATGAGTGAAAACCTAAAATGCGTATGATGTTGTCAAGTGTTAAAGTCACACTACATGTAACAACATGTGAACCCTATCTAGGAAATGATAAAAAGATAGAGATAAGTTCTAGAAGGACAACTCATCTTCTAGAAGGAATCTTATCTCCTACAAACAAGGAAGAGGGAATTACCCTATTATTAAATAATTTATCTAATTATGCAACCTAGGACTTATAATATTACCGAAGTAAACTTATACAAAGTGTAATTAAATAATTAATTACACCAACACCCCCCCATAAGTGCAATTTAGGGAGAAACAAATTATTATGCAAAGATGAGTCCCAACAACAAAGTCTGATTAGGTACTCATTTACAAATATAATAAAAGAGAAAGAGGAGAAAACCTAGTGGGAAAACCCCCCTTCAATGAGATGACTTGCTGCAAAGAAGCATTGAAAGAACTCTGATGGAGTAACACTCGAATCCTTAATTTGGAAAGCAAGAAAATATACCTCTATTTATAGGAAACCATAGTGGAATCATAATAATGCAACAACAGACCCAATGCCAAGGAACACTGGAAAACTCACATACTAGATCAACCCTGGAATCTATGAAACAACAAAAGATGAAAAAAAAAACCCATAAGAGGGAATGATATGATGATAGAACCTGGAAGCCGTGTATCTCAATGCCGATGCCAAACTGTGACTAAAAATGCTCTATGGGAACAAGTACCATAAAGATTATGGAACATTAACCATAAAATAAATGACCTTCAATCTGAGATGGATTTGAACCAATGCGGATCAATAACCATAGGCTCTCAATCTAAAGTGTGAACCAATGTCAACCAAAATGTGTCCAGTTGTGAACAAAATAAGGCCAAAGAAACAACAGAATCCAGATACAACTCATGCGAGTTGTCATCAATATGAAGATGAGGGTATGTGTAGGATCGTGATGGGCCAAAAAGTGGCAATATGATGGGTATTTGTAGGGTATGTGGTTGATGACTTTTTTTTACCCAAAATTGATGAAATGAAAAGGGTTTTTAAAGGAGAGTCTTAGCTTTCCACCAATATAAATTATGCTTTATTTTGAATTTAATAAATTATTATTATTCATTTTCTATTTGAATTATGACTAAAGCCTTGATTGATAGGCTGATTGAAAACATCTATAGCTTTCAAATGGTATCATATTTTTTGAATCCAAAATATGTGTCACATTCTATGCTTTGCATACTATAGGATTAAAAAAAAAAATTGAATTTCATGAAGTTTTGACCAAGTTAAGGTGGTCAGACATACGAGTTTTTATATTTTTTAAAAGTTTTAATAAAAAAAATCATTACTAATTATTTACTTGGAAAAAAATTACAAAAAAATATGCATCACATCCGGACAGGAGTCCTCTACTTATATCTAAAATCTTATAAAAAAATACTATCATTTTATTGTGGTTAGGGTGGTCAGACAGACACCTACTTCTTATTTTTCCTTGAAATTTAAGTACTACTGCATTGAAATTTCAAATTTTCACCAAATAGATTTGTTTCTTTTTAAAACAAACCTAGTATTTTAGAAACTACATTCAATTTTCTACAAATTCTATTTTTACATATTTTTGAAATAATATAGATAACTTATTCAAATTTTTACGTCAAGTTTCTTAACTCTTATTTTTCTTAATTTTTTGCCACTTAAGGGCCTTTTTTTCCATGATGATCCTGCACATACCCATGAGATCAAAGTGCATGCAATACAACTACACTTTAATCAATTTATTATGTAAGAAGTCCCCTGATGGAATTTTATATCAGTTCATTTATTACAATACCCCATGATTGTAAAAGGAGAACATACATAAACTAAAGAGAAAATGCAAACCTAGTGCATGAAAACAAAAAAATGAGTGCATGCACAAACCAATGTTCACATCTCCCTCCATCATGAAAAATAACCTCAAATTTGTGTAGATAACAAAATTTGAAAAAAATAGTCTACACCATTGCAAAGTGCTTGAAACTAGCTTTTCGTTGATATCTCGTTTGCAAAAATCTGACACCATGGCCAAAAGTTATGATTTTTTTTTTTTAAGAAGATTGAATTTAGCCTACAGGAAATGAGTTTTCTAGTAAAAAAAGGTTTACTTCTGATTTGATTTCTGAAAAATATGTTCACAATGAGGAGACAAAAATAGAAACCCAGAAATATTTTGAAGCTAAAAACAAAACCCAGAAAATGTTTTTTGATCTAGCAAGCAGAAACTAGAAAATAATTTTTTTTAACCTTCAACTAGGAGAAAAATGATGTGCGCCGCTTTTGTAGAACTATTTTCTTTAGATCCATGCAATATATTAAAAATCTAAAAGATACCCAGTTCAGATTTCAACCTTGATTACAAAACCCAGAAATCATTTTTCCTACAACTGAGTGAAAGTTGGATTTATGAAGCAAAAATAAAAAAATAGCTTCAATAAAAAAGTTGCTTGCATCCAACAAAACTTTCATGCCAAGATTGATCCCTCATATCTAGAAAGAAGTCTGCAACATTGAAGCTCTAATATGATGTAGGAGTTTAGGTGAACTCCTCAAACACCCTAGAATCACCTGCAAGACAAAATAACTTCTACAAGAGAGAAATGGCAGAAATATCATGCTATCATTAAAATGCAAGAATGCCAAATTGAATATGAGATGATTACAAATGTACAAAATGCCTTGAATATATAGGCATGAGTGAAAACCTAAAATGCGTAAGATGTTGCCAAGTGTTAAAATCACACTACATGTAACAACATGTAAACCCTATCTAGGAAATGATAAAAAGATAGAGATAAGTTCTAAAAGGACAACTCATCTTCTAGAAGGAATTTTATCTCCTACAAACAAGGAAGAGGGAATTACCCCATTATTAAATGATTTATCTAATTATGCAACCTAGAACTTAAAATATTACCTAAGTAAACATATGCAAAGTGTAATAAAATAATTAATTACACCAACAAGAAGAACCAAACAAGCCGCAACCCATTTTAATTGACCCTACTACTAGAGGTTATCAATTAGTTAAACATATGGGATATAATGGAAAGGGTGGCCTTGGGCTACACAAACAAGGCTGATGAGAGCCTATTATAGTAGAATAAAGGAAGAAGAATATGGGGCTAGGTTATAAGCCAAAGGATGTGGTTATTCCAAAAATTGGATGAACCTCTTGGAAGAAGTGAGAAAATTCTACTAGCATTAAGGCACTGGATACCCATCATACCTTAGACAATGATTAACCCATTGAAGACTTATTTGATAACTTTAGCATTGATAGGTTCCCTCTCCAACATATTCAAAACATTCCCAACATCTACTACAATTCTGATACAAACTCTAATGAATACGAGTGGGATTCTCCTTCCTTCATCACTGGATATGATTCTCCCACTTCTAGCAATGATGACCTAGACACTCAGTGGGAAAAAGACACCCAATCTATACTAAAATTTTCATCCACTTCCATTGGCTTTGCAGATCAAGATGATAACCTCCCACTCCAATACCCGCAACTCATAGATTGGGATCAACAACAACATACACCTATTTTGGATCAATTCTAGAATGATGAGGCAATTGCGGAGTTCATAGGACTTTGAGCAGACATACCGATAGGAGACCACAAAGCATGATTCATCATGGAACTTGAACAAGAGGCATACTTTGGTGGAGATATTGTATCTTCCAGTCACAAAAATGAAAGAAAGAACATAAAAATATGGTCCCCTAGAGAAAGCCACCTTGTAGCTCTATCAGATCCATAAAAGAGGAAAATAAAGGACGCATATGAAGGTGAAAACCTCTCAGAGGCACCCAAATATGGAAGATTCAATCTCCCCATATCAAAATATCAGGAAAGATCCACACTACTAGTAGAAGAAGCAAAACCCATAAATGTTGGCATAAGAGAGGACCGAAGATAACCTACCATGTTGCATCACTGGACCCAAAAGAAAAGGACAACTTCACAACTTTCATCAATGCTCAGAAGGTAAATTTTGCATGGACGTATGCTGACATGCCTGGACTAGATCTAGCATTAGTAGTACATCATCTAGCTATAATCCCTAGAGAAAATCCTACGAAGCAAAAACTAAAAAAAATGCATCCACGGATAGCATTACTAGTAAAGGTAGAGCTAAGGAAACTACTAGATGTGGGTTTCATCAGACACATTGACTATCCACGATGGATATCAAATCTAGTACCAGTATCCAACCCTACTAGGGGCATAAGGATATGTACAAACTTCAGAGACTTAAACAAATCCTATCCAAATGATGACTTTCCATTGCCAAGTATTGACATGATTGTAGATCTAACGACAGGGCATGAGATGCTATCCTTAATGGATGGTTTCTCCAGATACAACCAGATAAAGATATCTCTAGATGACCAACACAAAAAATCATCTACTTGTGCTTGGGGAACATTTTGTTGGAATGTAATTCCCTTTGGTCTAAAGAATGCAAGAGTGACATATCAAAGAGAAATGACAATAATATTTCATGATATGCTACACACAATCATGGAGGACTATGTGGAAAACATTCTAGAAAAATCAGTCAAAAGGGAAGACCACTTGACAAACTTGGCCAAGGTATTTGAACGTCTTGAACAATACAATATGAGAATCAATCCTAAGAAATGTGTATTCGAGGTAACATATAGAAAGTTGTTGGGGTACATAGTATCAAGAAGAAGGATTGAAATAGATCTGGCCAAAGTAAAATCAATAATGTAGATTCCTCCACCTAAGACACTAAAATAGTTAAGGAGCCTACAAGGAAAGTTGCAATCCATCAGGCGACTTATCGCACAATTGGCAGACAAATGTCACCCTTTCACTCATCTCCTACACAAGGAAATCACCTTCAAGTGGGATGGGAGATGTGACTAAGCATTCCAACAAGTCAAGGAGTACCTACTTACTCCTCCTATACTCATGCTGCCTATCCCAAAAAAGGAAATGATACTTTACATGTCCAACACATAAGCAACACTGGGAGCTCTCTTGGCCTAGCTAGATGATAACAATAAAGAAAGGACAGTCTATTATATCAATAGGACACTAGTGGGTTATGAACTAAACTACTCACCCATTGAAAGAGCATGTCTCTCAGTCGTGTTTTCAACACAAAATTTGAGACACTGCATCCTAAATAGAAAGATCAAGCTGATTTCTAAGGTAGCCCCACTCAAGTACTTACTAGCAAAGGCATCCCTAATAGGTCAAATAGCCAAATGGGTAATGATCCTAAGTGAGTTTGATATAGAGTACATGTGGATAGGAGAGCTATCAAGGGATAGATTATAGTAGAACAACTGGCCGAAGCACCCTTAGATGATCATAAACCTCTCATAGTGGACTTTCCAGATGAGAGTATCTTGATGACATAAAAGATAGACCAATGGACTCTATACTTTGATGGGTTCCATACTCAATATGGATCTTGAGCCGATATTCTATTTCTCACACCACAAGGAGATAGTATACTCAAGGCCTACAGGATTGCATTCCCATGCACGAACAACATTTCAAAATATGAAGCTATTATCACAAGGTTAAAAATGGCTATTGAATGGAGAATAAAAGAGCTACATGTCTTGGAGACTCTCAGGTAGTGATTAGACAAGTGAACAATGAATACCAAAAAAAAGATGAAAAATTGTTTCCATATAAAAGAATGGTGGATAGCTTCAAGGAATACTTCATCAGAATCACTTTTGAGAAAATTCCCTGGATCAATAAAAGAGTTGTCGATGTAATGGCAACAATAGGCTCACTGCTTGATATTCCACATAACATGCCTAAGTATGAGTTCCTCATGGAATAGTTGTTGGTACCAACATTCGACATCTTGGAATCAGAATTGGTATGTGTTGTTGTTGGTCCTAATTCCCCATGGTACCAAGATACCTTTGACAACATCTAGCATGGTACCATACCCATTGACTTAACAACCACCCAAAAGAAAACGTTCACACGTAGAACTTCCCATTCTACCATCTTAGGAGATACCCTATACCATCATAGTATAGATGGTTTGATACTCTTGTGCCTTAACACAAAAGAAGCACAAATAGCCTTACAAGAGGTTCACGAAGGTATTTGCAGATCCCACTCTGATAGACTTAACCTAGTCCAAAAAGCTACTCAGAATAGGATACTACTGACCCTCCATGGAATGGGAATGCATATAGTATTCCAGAAAGTGTAGACAATGCCAGTAGCATAGTAACCTAGTTCATGCACCAGCCCAGGAATTGATACCTATAACCACACAACGTCTTTTCTTGTAATGGAGATTAGACCTAGTAGGCAAGATATCACCCACTTCATCCAATGGGCACAAATTCATTATCACAAGAATAGAGTACTTCACTTTAAACGGATAGAGGAACTTCTATTGACCTATATCACTGGCACACATATATCAAAATTCATTTTGAATTATCTCATCTGCAGGTATGAAATTCCCCAAACAATAATAACAGACAATGGAACCCCATTCAAAAATTAGGATGTCCAAGAGCTTTGTTCCCAATTTTCTATCCACCATCAATTCTCCATGGCCTATTACCCCCAAGGAAATGGTCAGGCTAAGGCATCTAACAAAACCATACTGAAAATACTCAAAAATATTGTTAATGAAGTTGATTGTGATTGCGTTTATAGCTAAACCCAACCTTATGGGCCTACCGAACCAACATTTGCACACCTACTGACACCACACCATTTTCCTTGTTCTATGGATCAGAGGTCACTAAAAGGCATGGTCAACAACGAAGAATACAAGGTATCCAAGTTGAATGAATTATAACGCCTAAATGAAAGATGTTTGAGCACGTTAAACCATCTGCATGTTTATCAGAATCGGCTCAAATGAAACTATGAAAAAAAGATCAAGAACAAGAACTTTCAAGTTGGTGAATTAGTCCTCAAAGAGAATCAAAAATTACAACTAAATCAAGATGGCAAAGGAAAATTTGAACCCAACTAGTTAGGCCTATTTTTCATCACAACAAGCTATGTCTCTAGGGCATATCAGTTAGCTACTCCTAAAGGAGAACCTTTAGCTGAACCATTGAACAACAACCACCTCAAGAAGTTCTACACATGAAGCACATCAGAATACCCCAGGAAAAAGGGTAAAAATCCAAAAAAATAGAAAAAGAATTAAAAAATACAAAAAAATGAAAAATAAAGAAAAATAGTAAAGATAAATAAAATATTCTTTGAGTGAAAACTATTATGTGGCACTCTTAGAATAGGTACTGTAGTGAAAACCTGGAAAACAGGCTCTATGTTTGAATAAAAATTGCATCATTATCTATCGGTACTATCCACGACATCCACCCATTTCATTTCATAATAAAACATGGTATCCAACCATGGCTTCTCACTGATTAAGGAAAGTCGTATTGTCTACAACTGGGGGCAATTTCAAAAAGATAGTCATGGATTAGATCTTTGAGCATCCTATCATGGTCATCAAAACAACAAAAGATCAAAAATAATGGAAAATAGCAAAAAAGTCAAAAATATTTAGAAAACCACAAAAGAAAAAAATATTTGGGAAACATCAAAAACAAAACAACATTGTGGGGTTATTCCTTCACTCAAACAGTCTAAGATATCAACATTTACTTGAACCTCGTAGATAGTTCAAGTAGATTTTTTGCAACATATCCTCTAGACATAGAAGTGGAATATCAATCTAAATTATCAATGTTGTGTACGCAAAAATAGTTTATGTTTTGAGTCAAATGGTCAAATTACCTGGTCTCTATGTGTACAACATAGGAAAGGCTTGAAAGAGCCCAAGACCCTAGGTCAATCCCCTTAGGTTTGCAACATGCTTTATTTCAACTTAGTCAAAAACACAAAAAATCCAAAAAAAAATCAAAAGATACAAAATCCAAAAACATTCACAAAATAGAAAAAGATCAAAAATACTAAAACCAAGTGAACTACAAGCCTTTTCATGTACAATGTAGGCAAGGTTTATCTTTGATGAGCCCCTAAGGCCCTAGGTTAATCCCCAAAAAATGTCAAAAACATCATAAAACTTAAAGAAAAATCAAAAAGACCCATATCCACCATCACAATTCACAATAAAACATCATCCATAATAAATAGATCATCACACTCACTCTTTGACAAAACAAACAAAACAAACAAAGCAAGCATCAATAGTTGGAACCTTCAAGTAGAAAATCATAGAAGAATTTGATTACAAAGTGAACTAAAACAAAGCCAAGTATCAAATACATATCTTTTTGACAAGACCCAACAACATCCTAAGATATTTCTTAACCGATCTGTTTCTATGATAGACAAGATCAACATTGGATAAATAGACCCACCCCAAACATTTATGGCAAGTGATATAATAGCATTGTTTTATCTTTTTCTTATCTTATTTTTGTGATTTACATTATTGACTCATTCCCAGGATCTCTCAAGGATGTCCGTAAGGATTTAGAGAAGAAGGAATGGGGGAAATTGAGTGTCATTTTGATTTGTTGTTTGTGGATAGGCTTGTTATACTACCATGGTGAATACTTTATTTGTTCTGTGTGTGGAAGTCATTTTTGAAACATTTCGTGTAATAGTGACATGTTAGGTTCTTAATACCTCTTGTGTTACTAGTCCAACATGTTTTTAAAGCTTCTCACCCATACACTCTAATAGGGTTTCCATATGTCTGGTATGAGAAAGAATACTCCTTGTTTGTAGCTCGTCAAAGTCCATGCAATAAATAAAAAGTCACCTTGGTCATTAATACCCTAGTTCATCATATTCATTTGCTATATCAAAATGGATTGTTCAAAATTGTGAAGTCTAGCTATTAGCAAAGAAAAGCAACTCATCAACTACTAATTAACATCACATTTCTATCTATCATCAATATTTCTTCTAAAATTAACATCATATTTCTATCTATCATCAATATTTCCTCTAATTAACATCATTTTTCTATCAAAACATCAACATTTCTTCTAAGTGAAATATGCATAGCAATATTATTAGTACCATTCTACATCCACAATATCGTCAATACACATCATGATAATAATAAACCAATAAAAACATCATATAAACATACGTCATCATATATCGTCATCACATAAGCATAAAACGAGAATGAATCAAAGAAGGTATATATCATATATATCATCATAAAAAAAGAGAGTACATCATCAGTGTGATAGGATATACATGAAAATCATAATACAAGGCCTCGACTGGGCCAATGAATATATACATACAAAATACATGTCTACAAAATGACTCTAAGCAATGAACAACATGAAGATCAAGTACAAAAGAAAGACCTCGACGAGGATGGAAACCATAATTTCTACTTGGGGAACACTCGTAATTTCAAAATAGAAGCTCAAAGAAACATCAAAATGAGAAACGAAGGACCTATAAACCTGATTTTGCAACCTAAACACATCAAAATGGAAATACAACAGAGTCATGAGCCGGACCTCAAAAATTGAAATTTATGGTCAACCTCTCAAGGGGGCAGCACAGAGTCCTATCATTCCACAAAACACCGGGGCACAGTGGCACATAATTTTTTTTCAAAAAATGTGATCTTAAAAATAGAATCTTTGAAACAAAGCAACCAGTACTTTGTATCAAAGAGGGGCAAAATGTAGACATGTAAAATTGACTTAATAGGTCTATCACAACTCAGAATGAATCTGAATCAACTCAAAAAGTCTGAGAACGACTATGAGTAAACTCAAAATGACTCTGAATCATCTCGAGATGACTTTGAATCAACTTGAAATGACTCTGAATCAACTCAAAACGACTCAAAACAACTCCAAATCAACTCGGAACGACTTTGAATCAACTCAAAACATCCTGAAATGACTCTGAATCAACTCAGAATATCTTGAAACATCTTGGAATCAACTCAAAACATCTCGAAAACATCTTGAATCATCTCGAAATCATCGAACGACATCAAATGACATCCAAAACCCTAAATTCCTCTATTAATTGAATAATACAACATTATTTAATTAATTCACTATTTCATCATTTTTGAAAAATTAAATAAATACCTTTTATTTAATAAAGTCTTGAAAACCCTAATTCTACTATTAATTAATTAATACAACATTATTTGATTAATTCACGTTTCATCATTTCAACCAATTAAATAAATTACATTTATTATAAAGTCCTAATCTTATCCTATTTCGTCTTGATTAGTCAAACAATGCTAATTATTTGATTACGTCACTAATTCACCTTATTCCTCAAAATTAATTGAATTATTAAATCATAATAATTTAATTATCACACTTTCCCTCCAAAACTTGAATAATCAAATCAAACTATTCAAATCAATTATCAAAAATCAAATCAAATTAATGCAACTCTATTTGTAAAAGTCAAAGTTGATTTGCACGTTCAACTCCAAAAAGGAATTAATTAATTAATTTAATTAATTCAAGTTTCTTACCCACTTTTTGATTGAGAAAATCATCGATTGCTAACTAAGCAATCTAATTTTGCTAACTCAACCATCAATTGCTAACCAATCAATCAATTGCTAACTGATCAATCTAAACCCTAACTAGCCAATCTATTCTTCAATCACCCTACTTGTGTAATTAACTTTGCACAATCTTCTCATTTCTAAATCCTCTCAACACATGTGGACCGTTGATCTTGATATTCTCCAATGCGATCCTGCTTGTCGATTCGAAATCTCTTTTCCTATTTAACAAACCTCTCTCCTCACAAATATGAATCAGCGAACCAACATACCTTATGCAGCAAAGTGTCATTGAGGTCATCCTTGAGAGAGCTTCATTCATTCCTTCGATCAACCAAGCATTCATCCACACTTTGCACAAGAACTTTGGAGGCTTCGCTATGATAAGATCAATCCAACATCAAGTGAATACACTTCGCTACGGGATGGTGAAACTGTCTTTTTCTTTCATTTCATTTGGTAATTAGTAGGTTCCTTATTATGTTTGCAATTGTATAGCTTAATATCGTATGCATAGGAGTTTTAGATTTTAGATTTGTGCATTTGACTGTAGATTAGATTCCTTTGTCAAATTGCATTCTTTTTCATCTTGAATTCAAATCTAACGTCCTTTTCCCCCCTCACACACAAGGATACTCCGATCTACAATTTGCAAAGTCAAAGTACATGCATTAGATACAAAGCCACCCTGGTTATTCATACCTTGGTGTATCATGTCTATTTGCTTTGCTATGATGAAACTAAGCATAAGTCCAAAAGAAAAGGAAAAGTCATATTATCCCATCTCATCCCATGTCCAATAAAATATAGGAATAAACATAGGTTTATTGGTATTCTTATCAACATCATTATTCTACTCCATTCTAATCATTCTATCTAATCATCTCATTCTATGCCATTCTTCTATCTTTACTAACATTTCTATCCAAGTATCAAATATGCATGATATACATCAAAATATGCATGAGGCTATCCATAGACCATGAGTGTGTATACATCATAAAAGTTGTCTACATCAAACATTTAAACTTCATCATGGAAAAAACATGCCCTTAAGTGGCAATGAAAATTTAGAAAAATTAGAGTTAGGCAACTTGACATAAAAATTTGAATAAGTTATCTATATTTTTTCAAAAATATGTAAGAATAGAATCTGTGAAAAATTGAATGTAGTTTCTAAACTACTAAGTTTATTTTATTTTTTTTAAAGTCTATTTGGTGAAAATTTGAAATTTCAATGCAGTAGTACTTAAATTTCAAGGAAAAAATAAGTAGGTGTATGTCTAACCACCCTAACTACAATAAAATGATAATATTTTTTTATAAGATTTTAGATATAAGTAGAGGACTCATGTCCGGATGTGACATATTTTTTTGTAATTTTTTTCCAAGTAAATAATTAAGTATGAATTTTTTATTACAACTTTTAAAAAATATAAAAACTCATATGTCTGACCACCTTAACTTGGTCAAAACTTCATGAAATTCAATTTGTTGTTTTTTAATCCTATAGTATACGAAACATAGAATGTGATACATATTTTGGATTCAAAAAATATGATACGGTTTGAAAGTTATAGATATTTTTCAATTAGCCTATCAATTAGGACTTTAGTCGTAATTCTAATAGAAAATGAATAATATTTATTTATTAAATTCAAAGTAAAGAATGATTTATATTGGTGGAAAGCTGTGAGTCTCCTCTATAAACCCTTTCATTTCATCAATTTTGGCTAAAAATAAAGTCGTCGGCCACATGGACGAAGTCTAAAAAAACAAGGTGAGTTGTCAAACACATTTTTTGCGTTGACTTCTTAGGATTGGCATGTCCAAGCCAAATACCAAAGCAAGCCCGAGGCTAATCCCTAGGCAATAAATTCTTTCTCTGAAATATCGGATATCTGTTTCAAATCGGATATCCATTTTAAATCGGATATCCGATTTGAATTAGATATCCGATTTGAATCGGATATCTGATTTGGTTTATATATGATTTTAAAAAAAAAATTATAGTTTATAATATATGATTTAGAAAATGCAATATATATTTTATAGTTTATTTTAATATATCTAGTTTAGAATATACAATATAGTTTAT
>VDFB02047144.1:49085313-49132696 GCA_007258455.2 Sequoia sempervirens | reverse complement strand
AAGATGGGAGAATAGTGAATAATACCTTTTGGAATGTGACGTAGCAACAATAAGGTTGAAGGATCTTAAGATCCACAATACCATGAAACAATGAGTCCCCTCTAGTAAGTAAGTAGGCAGTCTATAGGGCATAGTTTGATTTTATAGAAGGATGCTCATGAAAGGAATCTTCAAGTGATAGTGAGTGAGTTATTTGAGATTGCAGCTGAGGGTGCAATACCCAGTCTTAAAGGAAGTTAGCAAAGCAGTAAATGTGCAAGAAAATTGAATCGCATTAACAACAAACACCACAATGTTATCTTCCATAATTCCTTGAGTCAGAAGACAAAAATTCTATTGTATCTTCATGATGAAAATGGTGACCTTAATGGTCAATCACTGGCAACCATGATTTTAAAACATGCTATTGTGCTTATGGAGGCAACATTTTAAGCAAGGCAGTGAGTGGTGGTTTGGAACAATGGTAGGTATGAAGGACTTGCTTTAATTGCATACTATGCAGTCTAGCTTAAGACGATGTTCTTAGAAGAGATCGAAGGTGGATTATGGAACTCAAGGGTTACTATGAAAAGAATTAAAGCAAAGACTGAGATCTATTTAAAAGCCACGGTCAT
This sequence comes from Sequoia sempervirens, assembly GCA_007258455.2. Lineage (NCBI taxonomy): Eukaryota > Viridiplantae > Streptophyta > Pinopsida > Cupressales > Cupressaceae > Sequoia > Sequoia sempervirens. The sequence goes on along the minus strand of VDFB02047144.1, from coordinate 49,132,082 downwards.
GAAGATATTAAAGATGTCACATACAAAACCCTAGTAGCTGGAGTAATGAATACAGTGCCAAAGAGGATAGTGTGCTGGGGCACATTTAGGAGATCTCCACATTATCTAATTACAGGGAAATACATCATTTATTTATTTTTTTAATTAAAAAAAATCATTCTAAACCCTATATAGGATACATTGATACTTTAAAAGCCTCTGAAGGAATTTGAGATTATGCAAATATATGTCAAGTAACATTCATAAGGTTTAGAAAATCTTGATCACTCTCTAGAATAACCCATTAAACATGGGTTGTGCTTGAATGCACTACATAATTGATATAACACAAATCCACTCAGATATCAACTAGAGTTATAGGCTCCTTATTGCAGCAAGAGGTAATCACTCTTGGATCATGCTATAATTACATCGTAACCTGTTAAACTTGAGACAACCTGAATGAACCCAATGATGATTGACACCTACATTATACAACCTGAATTAACTACATTATATGAGTGCCTCCATTTCTATCACAACATAGCTACATTAAACTTGGGTCACACATGAATGCATCCTGTATTTGTTATAGCACAACTGTGCCACATGACCAATAGAGTTATGGATCACATAATTACAGCCACAAGAATTTGTTCCTTGGTTGTGATCTTATGGTGATTCCACACAACAAAATCTGGACATGAAATTCTCAAAACCCTAAACCTCTAAAAATGAAATCTAATAAGATGTTGCTTTAAAATATGATTTTCAAACCTAGAACTACAAATCTGACTTCACAACTGAATTCTGCAAAAGACAATGACTACCCTCAACTCGCAATATCTTCTTGATTTTTTTTAATTTTTCCCAAGAAAATCATCCTTAGTTCTCCACAAACTGCCTCAAGTAGATAAAAACACGTCAAGAATAAATCAGTAATTTAACTCACTTTTCTTTATGTTGGCCACAATTTGATTTTTAATTTTTCATGTTTGTCAAAAATTCAACTAAAATGATAGCTTCTACATTATGCATTTGAACCCTTTCGCGTTCACAAAATTTTGATCTAACGTCAGATAAAATTTCAAAATTGGAAATTACATACATCAAATTTCATAAGCACTGAATTTAACATCAATTTTACATATTTCACAAACAATTTCACGGATTTTGGCAAATAAATGTATTAGTGGACTTGCTAGATCTATTTTTATGTTCTAGAGATGATGGTTGCTTTTCCTATAGAAATGATTGTTTAAATGCAAAGTGCTCACAATGTGGTGCTTGTCAAAGTTTGTTCAATGTTTTCATGAGGGTTCCGAACATGAATTTGGAAAGAAGCTTGTTGAGAAAGAGATATGAGACAGTCAAATATACTTTGCAGAGTGGAGGTGAAGGTTCTAGATGTGAGTTGGTTTCAAAAGAATGCAATGTTGCTGATTTTATTTTAGATTTTAAGGACAATCTTTTCTACAAGTATGCAAGGCATAGTCATAGGTCTCTTGGCTGTTGGATCAACAATTTAGGATGTGTAAGGACTCTTTTCCGATTGGCACTATTATATCAGTGGTTGATTTTGCAAAAAACTACACATTGCAACCACAAAATGAGGTACAATCTCAGTATTACAATTCCATTCAGATTGCTATTTTTTTCCACATAATGATTAGACATGCACCTGATAGTATAGAGGAGGATTGAAAGATAATCAGAGAGTATCATTTTTATATGAGTGATGATAGATCTCACTCGTTTGAGTATGTCGAACATTGTTTCAAGAATTTTTTTGAGTTCTTGCAGGAGCATGATATAGCATTGAGCCAACATCTAATTTGGTTAGATAATTGCATAGGTCAATTCAAGAATGCTCGTATGTTTTATTGGTTGAGTAGAATGCATGTAGACAGGGGTCTACCTCATATTTGGAGTTTTTTTGAAGCTGGACATGGGAAAGGGGAGCATGATGGAGAAGGTGCATGCGTAAAGAGAGCTCTAGTTAAGGAGCAATTGAAGATTTCAGGAGCAAAATTCAGCGATGCGCGTTCTATAGTTGATTGGTGTAGTTAAACATTATCATAGGGAGGGACACTTGATTAAACAGTGCATAGATTCTTTTGGTTCGTTGAGGAGGGTACAGTGGGAGGCAGATTGGATTGTCATACAATCAAAGATTCTTCAAAGATGCATTCATTTCGAAGCTCAGATGCAGGCACATGGACCATTTGGACACGAGAGTTGGCTTGTTTTTGTCAGAGTTGTATTCAGTGCGAGTGGGATCAATGCGAGTCAAGTGAGTGGGTTGATACATGGGTACTATAGTATCTAACTCCTTTATCTCAAACAATATCCATGACAAATGACACAATGGAAAGTTCAGTTGATTATGACCTACTTTAAAATCTACTACAGATAGGACATATTTTTGTAGTTGTTGCACCATAGGGGAATGAAGAGAGATCAGACTATTGGTTGGCTCGATGTGTGTGGGTAAAGCATAAGCTAACACAACCGATGGAAGATGATGATGGTTTCATGTATCCTATAGTTTCAGTTGTGGTTGCAGGAACTTCGTTGCGAACATACATGATTAGAAACAATGGCATACCTGCATTTGAAGACTACGAGAAACACAAAACCATTCTCATGTATTCACACCTTCTTATAGAAAAGAATGTTAATTTGTTGAAGCATCATGCCAGACCAAAGACAAAACAACTATGGACACTTAGTAATGTTGATCATGAAGCAATATTGGATACTCTTAAGCAAAGAGATGACCCTTCAGGCACACTTGAATAGCATTTTCAAGAATGGAAGGTAGAATGCTTATGTTCATTATGATTAAGTTCATTAGTGTTTTTTATTTAATACTGATATTTTATATACTATTGCAATGCAAGTGTCTTTAATAGTGATATTTTGTATGCACTTTTGCAATATTTTTGGCAAGATTGATCATGGACCTGCTGCAACAATAGCCAGCTCTAATCCATTCGAAGAGGTATGCATATTTTATACTTTGCATCACCAACTCATCATCATTCAAGTTGTTTAGATTAATATAGATATGTTAGTCTAAGCATCTTTTCTATTGTGACAATATAGATTTCTCATTTTCCCACTTTATGATATTCTCGCATGATTGATCATGGACCTACTATAACAATAGCCAACTCTGATCCTTTCAAGAGGTATGCATCTTTTATAGTTTGCATCACCAACTCATCATCATTCAAAGTTGTTTAGATTAATATAGATATGTTAGTCTAAGCATCTTTCTATTGTGACAATATAGATTTCTCATTTTCCCACTTTTGTGATATTCCGCACGATTGATCATGGACTTACTGCAAAATAGCCACTGATCCTTTTCAAGAGGTATGCAACAGATTACAACAATATAGATTGGTTATTCTAAGCATCTTTTATAGTTTGCATTACCATCTCATCATATTTTGTGTCATTTAGAATAATATAGATTGGTTATTCTAAGCTACCTTGATGGTTTGTATAGGTGTTTGTCAAATGTCTGGCATAATCTATACCCAGTGAAGTTTTTTGAAATATGGATCAAATGTCTGGCATTATATAAAGGGTATGTTTAAAATGTAAAGGGGTCTGTATTTTGGAAACTCATAGGTTTTGTAAAGGGGTCTATTTTTGTACTTAATCGAGCTACAACCAAAGGTTTTCTTCCTAGTTCTTTCCTGTCAGTATGTTCGTTTGAACCAGGTTTTGTAATACTATCTAGTCCTCTCCCCTACTATCTCTTACTCAAAGAGTAAGGAGAGAACTTAACCCATCTGTTTTTTAAAGAGACATACATATACTAGCAATCACACGTGAAGATGTAATGGGCACATTGATAGGTGCAATATGAAATTATGTATGCTACAATTGAAGTAATTACAAGAAGTCTTGTTATGGTGAAAGTTTTATTAGAGAATACATAATCATGTTTTCTTAAAGAAGAAGTATTAATAGGTATTAATTTTGAAGTAAATTTAACCTATATGCAAAGCATTTGTAAATCAATATGTGTGTAATTGTAACAGTAAAATTTGTGCATACCATGTCATTTCCCACACAATTTTGTGTCTATTTTGAAGAAATGTCTTGATACATGTACATAGTGACTCAAAATCTAAATTCAAGCTCATCTCTCTAGCCTTTTATCAATTTTCATACTTAAATCACTATACAATTAGCCCTATCCTATTCTTATTCACACACATCTATACATTTACCTTATTTTCCCATTTATCACATTCACCAATGGGTATGCCCTCATTTATCCATTAGCCACCTGGAATTGATTGTTAGCCACTTAGATTTAACTATTAACCCATTCTAGGACACTTCTTCAATTGCAAGGGTGACCTCATGGTCACAAACCTATTCCCTTTCATTTTAAAATTCAAAATTCAAACTTTTGGCTAAGTGGCGTCATTCACCCACTTTGAGTTGACTAAACACATGTTTGGCATAATTTGATGATATACGCTAGCATTAATAACATACAATATATTCATTATAATCATGAAAACATTCATTTATCTTATAGCATTGGAGCAATTAATAGTGAGACATTTTGATTCAATGCAATAAAAATGAGTAACAAATTTGAACATCTAGAGTAACCCTTAATTATGTTAGGTTGATTGTGTTTGATTCATTGCATTTACTTAATTATCCTAGGTTAACTTCATAAATAAACTTTTTTTTTCTTTATATTTTGTTGAGCCCAACCAATCCTACACTTGATCCAACCTTCTTTTTAGGGTTTTACATTATTAAGGTTTTCAAATCTACAGTTTTCTAAGTTTACATTCTATTTTCAAATTTGAACTTTCTTATACATCCTTGTACACCATTGATACATTTTTCTATTAGGTTTTTCATTTTTTATGTTAAGATATAGTAAATTATATTCACTTGCAATTTGATGTGTAAATCTCTTGTATTGTTAGAATGAGTACTTGAATGATCATGAGGTGTTGACCATCGTTTCCATCAATGAAATTGACCATCTCTCACATATAATGCTTGGGAGTTACATTGGGAGAAGTGGATCATTTTTCCATAATGTTATGGGTTCCTACTTAGTTGATATGTTCATAGTGGAGGGCTAGTTTTGGGAATTTGTGCTCTCGATAAGTTATTGGTCAAATACATTATCTATTCATGGATTCTATCTTGAGTGCTATCATAATTACACATTGGGGTGGTTCATGGTTTTAAACTATCAAGAATGGTTTTGGTTGAAGGAGTTTTTTTCTTTGAATCAATAAAGTTTCAATTGCTCAATTCATATTTTATTGTTTTTCTTGTGTTTTTTGCCTGTGCACAAGCCATTCAAGCTTTTTTGTATAATTTTTTTTATGTAGAAATGTTATTACATGTATTGACGTTATTTCAAGAGTGGAAGATGTGGAGAACTAGGTTTTGAAATAAAATGAAGAGTTAAAGGTCTAAAAATGGTGGTTTTTTTTCACTTGAAAATAGAGTTTTTACCCTAGGGTTTGAATAAATCTCTGAGATACTAGAAGTTTCTTTGTTTTCTAAGCATATTAGGGCCTAAATAAAGGTGTATAAGGTGGTAGCAAAGTCTGAAAGGTTGTGGAAGTGCTACATCCAATAAACCCTCAAGAATTACACTAAAAACAAGGGTTTTTTGATTTGACGGTTATAGGTCCGTACAAATGGAATTCAATTGCAAAATCTTTTTTTTCTTGGCAATTTATTTGCTGCCCCAAGGTTTCAAGGGTCTGTGTGGTGTTAGAAGGTATGTTGCTTTGCATTTTTGGGCTAATTGAGTAGCTTGTTGAAGGGTGAATGTATAGGAAGTCAACGCTGGTCCAAAGGAGTCTATATTTTTTCTCATATATGTTGTGTAACTTGGATATGGGTGTTTGAATCAGTCATGTGTTCGTCTGGTGTTTTGGAAGATTGTGGAGTAATTGGACAAAAACTAGTTTCTCACTATTACAAGGGTTTAAGGGGGTTAAAGAGGGAAATGTGTATCTAGTTGCTTGTCAAGTTTTAAGGGAGTTTTGGAATTTCCAAAGAGGTTAGAATAATCTTGTTAGATTCCTCAAATAGGTAGGTTACAAAGAACTTGTGATTGTGCCCTTGTCTCTACATCAATTTTTCACCTAATTTCACTCGGTCCAATATAGCTCGGAGTGATTCGGCATATTTGGGTACAAGAGAGGACCATCCCTAGCGTAAACATACCTATCCAGACGTGTTGGAATAGTCGGTTTGGTCATACGAGTTGCGGAATGAAAGTTGAGCCACTTTGCAACTTTACACTACTTGCATCTGGCAATTTTACCATCCACTGAAAATTCATCACCATAGGAAAATGCCTTTGAGATAGCAAAAATTGAGAGAGAATTTTGTAGATGGTCCCAACACAATCCCATAGCCTCAGACGAAGAGTTTGTAAGCATCACGGTCTTCGAGAAATAGACCTTCAAAAATTCCTTCCTTTTAGCACTTTGGACTCTTAAGGGAAATCGCCGATCCAATGTAGCTCAGAGTGATTTGTCATATTTGGGTGCAAGAGAGGACCATCCCTAGCATAAACGTACCCATCCGGACGTGTTGGAATAGTCTGTTTAGTCGTACGAGTTTCAGAATGAAAGTTGCACCACTTTGCAACTTTACACTGCTTGCATCTAGCAACTTTTCCCTCCACTAAAAAGTTATCACCACAGGAAAACACCTCTGAGATAGAAAAAATAGATAGAGTTTTTTGTAAATGGTCACAACACGATCCCATAGCCTCAGACGAAGAGTCTGTAAGCATCACGGTCTCCAAGAAACAGACCTTCAAAGATTGCTACTCTTAAGGGAAATTGCTGGTCTAATGTAGCTCGGAGTGATTCAACGTATTTGGGTACAAGAGACGACCATCCTTAGCATAAATGTACCCATTCGGATGTGTTGGAACAGTCCGTTTGGTCGTACAAGTTGTGGAAGGAAAGTTGTACCACTTTGCAACTTTACACTGCTTGCATCTGGCAACTTTTCCCTCCACTGAAAAGTCATCACCATAAGAAAACACCTTTGAGATAGCAAAAACCGAAAGAGGTTTTTTTAGATGGTCACAACACGATCGCATAGCCTCAAACAGAGAGTCTGTAAACATCACGGTCTCAAAGAAATATACCTTCAAAGATTGCTTCCTTTTAGCACTTTGGACTCTTAAGGAAAATCTTCGGTCCAATGTAGCTCAGAAAGATTTGGTGTATTTGGGTGCAAGAGAGGATCATCCCTAGCGTAAACATACCCATCCGGACGTGTTGGAATAGTCTGTTTGGTCGTACGAGTTACGGAATGAAAGTTGCACCACTTTACAACTTTACACTGCTTGCATATGGCAACTTTTCCCTCCACTGAGAAGTCATCACCACAAGAAAATGCCTTCGAGATAGCAAAAACCGAGAGAGGTTTTTGTAGATGGTCACAAAAAAATTCCATAGCCTTGGACAGAGAGTCTGTAAGGATCACGGTCTCCAAGAAATAGACCTTCAAAGATTGTTGCCTTTTAGCACTTTGGACTCTTAAGAGAAATCGTCGGTCCAATGTAGCTTAGAGTGATTCGGCGTATTTGAATGCAAGAGAGGACCATCCCTAGCGTAAACGTACCCATCTGGATGTGTTGGAACAGTCTGTTTGGTCGTACGAGTTGCGGAATAAAAGTTGTACCACTTTGCAACTTTACACTGCTTTCATTTGGCAACTTTTCCCTCCACTAAAAAATCATCACCACAGGAAAACGCCTTCGAGATCGCAAAAACCAAGAGAGGTTTTTGTAGATGGTTACAACATGATCTCATAGCCCTGGACAGAGAGTCTGTAAGCATTACGGTCTCTGAGAAATAGACTTTCAAAGATTGCTGCCTTTTAGCACTTTGGACTCTTAAGGGAAATCGTCGGTCCAATGTAGCTCGGAGTGATTCGGCGTATTTGGGTACAAGAGAGGACCATCCCTATCATAAACGTACCCATCCGAACGTGTTGGAACAGTTCGTTTGGTCGTACGAGTTGCAGAATGAAAGTTGCACCACTTTGCAACTTTACACCGCTTGCATCTGGCAACTTTTCTCTCCACTAAAAAGTCATCACCACAGGAAAATGCCTCTGAGATAGCAAAAACCAAGAGAGGTTTTTGTAGATAGTCACAACAAAATCCCATAGCCTCAGACGAAGAGTCTATAAGCATCATGGTCTCTGAGAAATAAACCTTCAAAGATTGCTGCGTTTTAGCACTTTGGACTCTTAAGGGAAATCGTCGGTCTAATGTAGCTCGAAGTGATTAGGCATATTTGGGTGAAAAATAGGATGATCCCTAGTGTAAACGTACCCATCCAGATGTTTTGGAACAGTCCATTTGGCATACGAGTTGCGGAGTGAAAGTTGCACCACTTTGCAACTTTACACTACTTGCATCTGGCAACTTTTCCCTCCACTAAAAAGTCATCACCAGAGGAAAATGATTTCGAGATAGCAAAAACTGAGAGAGGTTTTTGTAGATGGTCCCAACACCATCCCATAGCCTTAGACGAAGAGTCTATAAGTATCATGATCTTCGAAAAATAGCCCTTCAAAGATTGCTTCCTTTTAGCACTTTGGACTCTTAAGGGAAATCACTGGTCCAATATAGCTTAGAGTGATTCGGCGTATTTGGGTGCAAGAGAGGACCATCCCTAGCGTAAACATACCCATCCAGACATGTTGGAAAAGTTTGTTTGGTCGTACGAGTTGCAAAATGAAAGTTGCACCACTTTGCAACTTTACACTGCTTGCATTTGGCAACTTTTCCCTCCACTGAAAAGTCATTACCACAGGAAAACGCCTTCGAGATAGAAAAAACTAAGAGAGGCTTTCGTAGATGGTCACAACACTATCCCATATCCTCAGACTCATTACCACAGGAAAATTCCTTCGAGATAGAAAAAACCAAGAGAGGTTTTCGTAGATGGTCACAACACTATCCCATATCCTCAGATAGAGAGTCTTTAAGCATCATGATCTCTGAGAAATAGACCTTCAAAGATTGCTGCCTTTTAGCACTTTGGGCTCTTAAGGGAAATCGTTGGTTCAATGTAGCTCGGAGTGATTCGACATATTTGGGTGCAAGAGAGGACCATCCCTAGCGTAAACGTACCCATCCGAACGTGTTGGAACAGTCTCTTTGGTCGTACGAGTTGCGGAATGAAATTTGCACCACTTTGCAACTTTACACTGCTTGCATCTAGCAACTTTTCCCTCCACTGAAAAGTCATCACCACAGGAAAATGCCTTTGAGATAGCAAAAACTGAGAGAGGTTTTTGTAGATGGTCACAACACGATCCCATAGCCTTGGACGAAGAGTCTGTAAGCATCATGGTCTCCAAGAAATAGACCTTCAAAGATTGCTGCCTTTTAGCACTTTGGACTCTTAAGGGAAATCGCTGGTCCAATGTAGCTCGGAGTGATTCGGTGTATTTGGGTGCAAGAGAGGACCATCCTTAGCGTAAATGTAACCATCCAGACATGTTGGAACAGTCCGTTTGGTCGTACGAGTTGCAGAATGAAAGTTGCACCACTTTGCAACTTTACACTGCTTGCATCTAGCAACTTTTCCCTCCACTGAAAAGTCATCACCACAGGAAAACGCCTTCGAGATAGAAAGAACTGAGAGAGGTTTTTTTAGATGGTCACAACAAGATCCCATAGCCTTGGACGAAGATTCTATAAGCATCTCGGTCTCCAAGAAATAGACCTTCAAATATTGCTGCCTTTTAGCACTTTGGACTCTTAATGGAAATCGTCAGTCCAATGTAGGTCGGAGTGATTTGGCGTATTTGGGTGCAAGAGAGGACCATCCCTAGTGTAAACGTACCCATACGGACATGTTGGAACAATCCATTTGGTCGTACGAGTTGCGGAATGAAAGTTACACCACTTTGCAACTTTACACTACTTGCATCTGGCAACTTTTCCCTCCATTGAAAAGTCATCACCACAGGAAAATGCCTTCGAGATAGAAAAAACCGAGAGAGGTTTTTGTAGATGGTCACAACAAAATCCCATCGCCTTAGACGGAGAGTCTGTAAACATCACGTTCTCCGAGAAATAGACCTTCAAAGATTGTTGCCTTTTAGCATTTTGGACTCTTAAGGGAAATCGCCGGTCCAATGTAGCTCGGAGTGATTCGGCGTATTTGGGTGCAAGAGACGACCATATCTAGTGTAAACATACCCATCCGGACGTGTTGGAACAGTCCCTTTGGTCGTACAAGTTGCGGAATGAAAGTTGCACCACTTTGCAATAGTACACTGCTTGCATCTGGCAACTTTTCCCTCCACTGAAAAGTCATCAGCACAAGAAAATGCCTTCGAGATAGCAAAAACCAAGAGAGGTTTTTGTAGATGGTCACAACATGATCCCATAGCCTCAAACAGAGATTCTGTAAGTATCACGATCTTTGAGAAATAGACCTTCAAAGATTGTTTCCTTTTAGCACTTTGGACTCTTAAGGGAAATCGCTGGTCCAATGTAGCTCGGAGTGATTCGGTGTAATTGGGTGCAAGAAAGGACCATCACTAGCGTAAATGTACCCATCTGGACGTGTTGGAACAGTTTGTTTAGTCATACGAGTTGCGGAATGAAAGTTGTACTACTTTGCAACTTTACACTGCTTGCATCTGGCAACTTTTCCCTCCACTGAAAAGTCATCACCACAGGAAAATGCCTCTGAGATAGCAAAAACTTAGAGAGGTTTTTGTAGATGGTCCCAACACGATCTCATTACCTTGGACGGAGAGTCTGTAAGCATCACAGTCTCCAAGAAATAGACCTTCAAAGATTACTGTCTTTTAGCACTTTGGACTCTTAAGGGAAATCATCGGTCCAATGTAGCTCGGAGTGATTCGGCGTATTTGGGTGCAAGAGAGGACCATCCCTAGTTTAAACGTACCCATCCGAATGTGTTGGAACAATTCGTTTGGTCGTTCGAGTTGCGGAATTAAAGTTGCACCACTTTGCAACTTTACACTGCTTGCATCTAGCAACTTTTCCCTCCACTGAAAAGTCATCACCATAGGAAAATGCCTTCGAGATAGCAAAAACTGAGAGAGGTTTTTGTAGATGGTCACAACACGACCCCATATCCTTAGACAAAGAGTCTGTAAGCATCACAGTCTCCGAGAAATAGACTTTCAAAGATTGCTACCTTTTAGCACTTTGGACTCTTAAGGGAAACTAGTGGGCAACATAGTTAACTTCTTCACAAAGTTGGTTTGAAGTAATTTCATTCTTTTTTGTGCATTTAAAATGTATTTTTAAGCCTTCCACCGTAAAACTAACCTCTAAATAACTTCAAACACCTTAACTACCTCATTCTTATTCATTTGTTTTGCAAACAAGCATTTTCATTCCAAGAGGCAATATAACTTTTGAGACTGCAAGAAGACATCTGATAACTCTTGAGTGTACTAAAAGAATTCTTCTAATTTTTGAAGAATGTTGATAACTCTACTATAGGAAGGTGATGAGAGATTGCTTAGTGATGAAAAGCTTGAGGCATCTTATGCGGAAGTCATGCCAACCAAAGAAATAATCAAGCATGAAGTCACAACTTGCAACCATGGAACTGAATCTACTGAACCTAAAGAAGATGGTTGTGTTGCTGACCGGAAGAGAACCTCTGGATGGTTGTGTTACTGACCGGAAGAGTACTTAAAGATTCAGAGGGAGCTTGTTGAACCTAAAGAAGATGGTTGTGTCGCTGACTAGAAGAGCACCTCTGGGTGTTGTTTCAGTTGAGGTTTGCGATGAACACTTGTGCACACCATAGTATGGTTGTAGCCATTATGGTTGATATCATGTTGAGGTGATATCTAATATCACGATGAGATGATATTCTTCTTTCACTTATGGTTGTAGCCATAGTACTAGGCATCATGATGAGGTGATTTTCCTTGTGCAGCTGGAAGTATCCTCCCTAGCTGAGAGGGAGTGTTGATGATTCTTGCAGCGTCAGTCATATCCTTCCAACGATCTCCTCTACATAAGAATAAATTAAATATAGCCAAAGCTATTTAATTTATATATATATATCGATTTGTGATTAATGCTAATTCATCAAGAGATACGAGTTAATGAAGAGGTGCATTTATGAAGAGGTCGACATGCTTGAGGCATGATTTATGTCAAATAATATTTATTATTTTATGAAGGCCGACTTCTATCTTGGAGGCGCAATCTTTGAGGAGGCACATTCTTTTTGGAGGCCGACCTATATTGTGAAGAGTCGCATCTCTCTCAGCTTGTATATATATTAGATACATTTCATTGTTTTGAGACATACATTTTTCATACATTCCATTTCATATCAAGTGCGAGTTAGTGAGAAACTCTTCAAGTGCAGATCAAGTTATTGTGAGAAGGTTGAGGATTATCATTTAAGAATTACATCATTGTATTGATGTGTTAGCATCAGTCTGTGGTGCATATTATTAGGCCTCAGTATCTGTTGTGTTATTGTGTTTGATTTAGAATTAATTTTTTGTGCATTAAATTTGATCATAAAACTAACACAAGTAAATGGCTACATAGCATGTGGAATGAGGGGGCAGTAGGCCTGAGACCCCTTTAAAGTTTGTTTGAGTGCTTTCTTTTCATTTTTTGTGAGTTTTGTGCCAAGTTTCCTCAAATAAATGTGGTCTCATAGAATTCCATGACGAGCTAATGCAATTGATAGCTGCTCCTAGTTATTAGTTATGTAATGTGAAGTAATTGCATAACTGCTTAGGTTGACTTTGTAAAAACTATATTGTTATTGAAAATTTTTCATCTATCAACATCTAGTTGTTACTTATGCAATGTGAAGTAATGCTTTGAGTTTGAAAGATGTGCAATGCAATTTAATCAACAATATGAATATAAACTACATAATATTTAACCATTCTTTTTATGCTATTGTACATTGAAATTTAACCATTGCTCACTTGATTAAATTTTCAAAGAGTTTAATCATGCACATGAGGAGGAAATTAAATTTCGATTGTCAACTTCTATATATATCAAATTATCCAATAATCAAGTGTATGTCCATATACAAAAATGGCATCAACGCCAACTCAAACAAAGTTTTACAATATGTGGCATATGCCATCTCGGTATCTATTCAATATTTACATGCCAAAATGTCTATCTCATCCTAAACTACTGGTGGATCATCAAAATGGAGCCTCTTTGAAGCACTCGTTGGCTCTAAAGGTAGCTGCACAAGAAAAAGTCAAACCACAATTGAGATTAGTTATACTATATAATTTAAAATTGAATAATTAACATAAAAATCAATACACATTGAATTATAATTGAAATCTTGATTACCTGAAATATACGTCTCTTCGAAGGGTCAGGAGTCCTAGAATATACCCCTCTCAAAGAACTAACCAAACCAACTTTTGTAACATCAATCTATATATGTGAACAAAAACATGAAATTGATCCAAGTTAGCATAGAACTGTGAGTAATAAGAACATATTTTCCAAGCACAAAATAAATTAACACATACCTCTTTAGGCTAATCTTTTTCTATATCTCCTTTAGGTGTTTCAACACCTCCTCCTTGAGGTGTTTGAATACCTACTCCTTCAAGTGTTGTGGAACTTATCAACAATGATGTATAGCTCACAATTGCCTGTACATAAAAATGACAAGTACATATGAAACTACGAATCTATGTCAATGCATGCATAATCAATAAAATATCTTATAAATCTTAATTCAATCAAATTTGAGTTCAATTACCTTTCCCTTATCTAACATTGTTCATCCATAGTCTGGAGAGCGTTGCACCTCGCTCGCACTAGGTATTTCCTACAAGCAAAGAATAAGATAAACATATAAGTTAATATATAATTTCATTAATGACAAGCAAGTATACAGTAAAAAAATGTAAATGAGTGAGTGTGAAAATACATACTGTGTGCGTCTCGAGGCCAAATGAAATGGCCCTGGGTGCTATCAGTCACCCGTGTGAGCTCCTCCTCATACATTAACTGTTAAATAGACCATGTAAATAAATATTAGTACTTGATATTATCTCTTATTAATATTCATTTTTAAAAAAATGCAAATTATGAATTTACACCTTAAATGTTACCTATGTAACTTCTCCAATGTTCACCTCTCTAGCAAGAGAGGACTCTGTAGGGTGTGCTCCACTCCCCTGTGTGTGATCTACTATAATCTCCACATCCTGGATGTCATAATCAGAAGTATCTAATGGCTACTCAGGGGGTTGTACAATAGGACCCAAAAAATATTTGCTGGCACGTATTGAAAATATGTGGCACACAAATATGTGGACCTGAGGAGGATAATGTAGCAGCATTAGATCCATTGCCAAGATCACCAGACTGTGGCTGAGCTATTGAAGAAGCATGGGAAACCAAAAGACCACTCAAAGAGTGAATGGCCTGGATCATTTGTGTGGCTGCATCCTCCGTAATATCTGGATGTTGTATTGGAGGTGGCAAAGGAAGGGGAGGACGGAGAACATGTGGGCACCCAACTACTCTAGCTGCCCCTGGCCTATCCTAGGGCATACCTCCACCAACGCCTTGGAAGGGTTTAATGTCAAAGTAATTGACATGATGCCCTAACAAAAACTCAGCATATAATTTTTGAATAAAGTAAAAAGGTACATCAAGATTATTGTTGGGTGGTTTATCAAAAAACATACACCAACGATCCAAAAAGTTATCTACTATGCCCCTATGCGTGCACCATTTTATAGAAATTTTTGGTTTGTTAACATTAACTAGCAAACTAGTGTTGGGATTAATAAATAAAGAGGCTATTTGGGATTTTGTTATTTGGAGATCTTTCACATCATCATAAGACAATCCACATGCATAATATTGCCTCATGGTTTCTCACCACGAATGAAATGCATTATGTTGGGTGGAGAGGGTTTCTACATTTGTAATTATTCCTGTCAATGTGGTTGACATACTGGATAATCCAGGGATTTTTTTATAAACATCACAAATGCCCCTCAATTGCTCCAATTTTTCATGAATTAAGTCTTTAATTGATGGCTGCGGAGGTGGTTGAGCATTTAGAATTTCTACATTTTGATTCTCAGCTGGTGGATTTTCATTCTCAACTAGTGGAATTTGTGCATTCTCATTCTCGGCAACCATAATGCCTGATTAAAGTTAAAAACTAATTAATCTAAAATTAGACAATATAAATGAAACACTATTTTTAAATCAAAATCCATTAAAAACATTCATTTTTTTAATCAAAATCCATTCTAAACTCAATTGTTTCATAAAATTTCAATCAAAAACCCTATTTTGAAAAACAATCCACAAAAAACATTCATTTTTTTTATCAAAATCCATTCTAAATTCAATTTTTTCATAAAAATTCAATCAAAAACCCTATTATGAAAAAAAATCCACAAAAAACATTCATTTTTTTATCAAAATCTATTCTAAACTCAAATTTTTCACAAAAATTCAATCAAAAACCCTATTTTTAAAAAAAATCCACAAAAAACCATATGAAATTATTCAAATCTAAATCAAAATTGAATGAAATAAAATAAAAATAAAAAAACTTTCCTTTCCAAATCAGATTTTTTCGAAATCGAATATCCGTTATGCAAAGAAGGAATGCACTATGCGCCCGCGGGTTCTTCACTGTCAAATGACTTCAAAACAATGTTGGACTTTCTTTATATATATGTGTTTTGCAAATCAGATATCCGATCCAAATCGGATATTTGATTTGTAAAAGTAGGTTTGGTGTTTGGTATGGTGACACCCGAGCCTAAAAAAAGTCAACACATTCTTTTCGCGTTTTCTGGTCGGTGAAAGACGTGTTTTTTTCCTCATTGCCACTTTTTGGCCCACCATGATCCTGCACATACCCACACCTATTTTGGATCAATTCTAGAATGATGAGGCAATTGCGGAGTTCATAGGACTTCGAGCAGACATACCAATAGGAGACCACAAAGCATGATTCATCATGGAACTTGAACAAGAGGCATACTTTGGTGGAGATATTGTATCTTCCAGTCACAAAAATTAAAGAAAGAACATAAAAATATGGTCCCCTAGAGAAAACCACCTTGTAGCTCTATCAGATCCATAAAAGAGGAAAATAAAGGACGCATCCGAAGGTGAAAACCTCTCAGAGGCACCCAAATATGGAAGATTCAATCTCCCCATATCAGAATACCAGGAAAGATCCACACTGCAAGTAGAAGAAGAAAAACCCATAAATGTTGGCATAAGAGAGGACCCAAAGATAACCTACCATGTTGCATCTCTAGACCCAAAAGAAAAGGACAACTTCACAACTTTCATCAATGCTTGGAAGGTAAATTTTGCATGGACATATGTTGAAATGCCTGGACTAGATCCAACATAGTAGTGCATCATCTAGCTATATTCCCTAGAGCAAAGCTTATGAAGTAAGAACTCAAAAAAATGCATCCACGGATAGCATTACTAGTAAAGGTAGAGCTCAAGAAACTACTAGATGTGGGTTTCATCAGACCCATTGACTATCCATGATGGATATCAAATCTAGTACCAGTATCCAAACCTACTGGGGGCATAAGGATATGCACAAACTTCAAAGACTTGAACAAAGCCTATCCAAATGATGAATTTCCATTGCCAAGTATTGACATGATTGCAGATCTAACAACAGGGCATGAGATGCTATCCTTAATGGATGGTTTCTCTGAATACAACCAAATAAAGATATCTCTAGATGACCAACACAAAACATCATTTACTTGTGCTTGGGGAACATTTTGTTGGAATGTAATGCCCTTTGGTCTAAAGAATGCAAGAGTGATATATCAAAGAGAAATGACAATAATATTTCATGATATGCTACACATAATCATGGAGGACTATGTGGAAAACATTCTAGAAAAATCAGTCAAAAGGGAAGACCACTTGACAAACCTAGCCAAGGTATTTGATCATCTTGAATAGTACAATATGAGAATCAATCCTAAGAAATGTGTATTCAAGGTAACATCTGGAAAGCTGTTGGAGTACATAGCATCAAGAAGAAGGATTGAAGTAGATCTGGCCAAAGTATTTAAGCAATAATGGAGATTCCTCCACCTAAGACACTAAAACAGTTAAGGAGCCTACAAGGAAAGTTGCAATCCATCAGGGGACTTTTCGCACAATTGGCAGACAAATGTCACCCTTTCACTCATCTCCTACACAAGGAAATCAGGTTAAGTGGGATGGGAGATGTGACCAAGCATTCCAACAAGTCAAGGAGTACCTACTTACTCCTCCTATACTCATGCCGCCTATCCTAGAAAAGGAAATGATACTTTACGTGTCCACCACATAAGCAACACTGGGAGCTCTCTTGGCCTAGCTAGAAGATAAAAATAAAGAAAGGACAATCTATTATATGAACATGACACTAGTGGGTTATGAACTAAACTACTCGCCCATTGAAAGAGCATGTCTCTCAGTCGTGTTTTCAACAAAAAATTTGAGACACTACATCCTAAATAGAAAGATCAAGCTGATTTCTAAGGTAGACCCACTCAAGTACTTACTAGAAAAGGCAGCCCTAACAGGTCAAATAGCCAAATGGGTAATGATCCTAAGTGAGTTTGATATAGAGTACATGTGGATAGGAGAGCTATCAAGGGATAGATTGTAGTAGACCAACTGGCCGAAGCACCCTTAGATCATAAACCTCTCATAGTGGACTTTCCAGATGAGAGTATCTTGATGACATAAAAGATAGACCAATGGACTCTATACTTTGACGAGTTCCATACTCAATATGGATCTGGAGCCGATATTCTATCTCTCACACCACAAGGAGATAGTATACCCAAGGCCTACAGGATTGCATTCCCATGCACGATCAACATTTCAAAATATGAAGCTCTTATCACAAGGTTAAAAATGGCTATTGAATGGAGGATAAAAGAGCTACATGTCTTTGGAGACTCTCAGGTAGTGATCAGACAAGTGAACGATGAGTACCAAACAAAAGATGAAAAATTGCTGCCATATAAAAGAATGGTGGATAGCTTCAAGGAATACTTCATCAGAATCACTTTTGAGAAAATTCCCTAGATCAATAATAGAGTTGTCGATGTAACATTGGCAACAATAGGCTCATTGCTTGATATTCCACATAACATGCCTAAGTATGAGTTTCTCGAGGAATAGTTGCTGGTACCAACATTCGACATCTTGGAATCAGAATTGGTATGTGTTGTTGTTGGTCCTAACTCCTTGTGGTACCAAGATACCTTTGATGACATCTAGCATGGTACCATACCCATTGACTTAACAACCACCCAAAAGAAAACGTTCACCCGTAGAACTTCCCATTTTACCATCTTAGGAGATACCTTATACCATCGAATTCTAGATGGTTTGATACTCTTGTGCCTTAACACAGAAGAAGCACAAATAGCCTTACAAGAGGTTCACGAAGGTATTTGCAGATCCCACTCTGACAGACTTAACCTAGTCCAAAAAACTACTCAGAATAGGATACTACTGAGCCTCCATGGAACATGAATGCATACAGTATTCTAGAAAGTGTAGACAATGTCAGTAGCACAGTGACCTAGTTCATGCACCAGCCCAAGAATTGATACCTATAACCACACCATGGCCTTTCTCGCAATGGAGATTAGACCTAGTAGGCAAGATATCACCCACTTCATCCAATGGGCACAAATTCATTATCACAACAATAGAGTACTTCACTTTAAACGAATAGAGGAACTTCTGTTGACCTATATCACTGGAAAACATATATCAAAATTCATTTTGAATTATCTCATCTGTAGGTATGGAATTCCCCAAACAATAATAATAGATAATGGAACCCCATTCAAAAATAAAGATGTCCAAGAGCTTTGTTCCCAATTTTCTATCCACCATCAATTCTCCATGCCCTATTACCCCCGAGGAAATGGTCAGGCTAAGGCATCTAACAAAACCATACTGAAAATACTCAAAAATATTGTTAATGAAGTTGATTATGATTGGCATTTGTAGCTAAACCCAACCTTATGGTCCTACCGAATCAACATTTGCACACCTACTGACACCACACCATTTTCCTTGGTCTATGGATCAGAGGTCATCTTGCCTATTGAGATTGAAATCCCTTCATTGTGAGTTTCACTAAAAGGCATGGTCAACAACGAAGAATATAGGGTATCCAAGCTAAATGAATTATAACACCTAAATGAAAGATGTTTGAGCACGTTAAACCATCTGCATGTTTATCAAAATTGACTCAAATGAAACTATGACAAAAAGATCAAGAACAATAACTTTCAAGTTGGTGAATTAGTCCTCAAAGAGAATCAAAAATTACAACTAAATCAAGATGGCAAAGGAAAATTTGAACCCAACTAGTTAGGCCTATTTGTCATCACAACAAGCTAAGTCTCTGGGGCATATGAGTTAGCTACTCCTAAAGGAGAACCTTTAGTTGAACCACTGAACAACAACCACCTCATGAAGTTCTACACATGAAGCACATCAGAATACCCCAGGAAAAAGGGTAAAAATCCAAAAAAATAGAAAAGAATTAAAAAATACAAAAAAAATCAAAAAGAAAGAAAAATAGTAAAGAGAAATAAAATATTCTTTGAGTGAAAACCACTCTGTGGCACTCTTAGAATAGGTATTGTAGTGAAAACCTCGAAAACAAGCGATATGTTTGAATAAAAATTGCATTTTATCTATCGGTACTATCCACAACATCCACCCATTTCATTTCATAATAAAATATGGTATCCAACCATGGCTTGTCACTGATTAAGGAAAGTCATATTGTCTACAACTAGGGGTAGTTTCAAAAAGCTAGTCATGGATTAGATCTTTGAGCATCCTATCATGGTCATCAAAACAACAGAAGATCAAAAACAATGGAAAATAACAAAAAAGTCAAACATTTAGAAAACCACAAAAGAAAAAAACATTTGGGAAACATCAAAAACAAAACAACATTGTGGGGTTATTCCTTCACTCAAATAGTCTAAGATATCAACATTTACTTGAACCTCGCAACTAGTTCAAGTAGATTTTTTGCAACATATCCTCTAGACACAGAAGTGGAATATCAATCCAAATTATCAATGTTGTGTACCCAAAAATAGTTTATGTCTTGAGTCAAATGGTCAAATTACATGGTCTCTATGTGTACAACATAGGAAAGGCTTGAAAGACCCCAAGACCCTAGGTCAGTCCCCTTAGGTTTGCAACATGCTTTATTTCAACTTAGTCAAAAACACAAAAAATCCAAAAAAAAATCAAAAGATACAAAATCAAAAAACATTCACAAAATAGAAAAAGGTCAAAAACACTCAAACCAAGTGAACTACAAGCCTTTTCATGTACAATGTAGGCAAGGCTTATCTTTGATGAGCCCCTAAGGCCCTAGGTTAGTCCCCAGAAAATGTCAAAAACATCATAAAACTTAAAGAAAAATCAAAAAGACCCATGTCCACCATCACAATTCACAGTAAAAAATCATCCATAATAAATAGATCATCACCCTCACCCTTTGACAAAACAAACAAAACAAAGAAAGAAAGCATCAATAGTTGGAACCTTCAAGTAGACAATCACAGAAGAATTTGATCACAAATTGAACTAAAACAAAGCCAAGTATCAAATACATATCTTTTTGACAAGACCCAACAACAGATCCTAAGATATGTCTTAACGGATCTATTCCTACGATAGACAAGATCAACATTGGATAAATAGACCCATCCCAAACATATATGGCAAGTGATATAATAGCATTGTTTTATCTTTTTCTTATCTTATTTTTGTGATTTACATTATTGACTCATTCCCATGATCTCTCAAGGACGTCCATAAGGATTTAGAGAAGAAGGAATGGGGGAAATTTAGTGTCATTTTGATTTGTTGTTTGTGGATAGGCTTGTTATACTACCATGTTGAATACTTTATTTGTTCTGTGTGTGGAAGTCATTTTTGAAACATTTCGTGTAATAGTGACATGTTAGGTTCTTAATATCTCTTGTGTTACTAGTCCAACATGTTTTTAAAGCTTCTCACCCATACACTCTAACAGGGTTTCCATATGTCTGGTATGAGCAAGAATACTCCTTGTTTGTAGCTCGTCAAAGTCCATGCAATAAATAAAAAGTCACCTTGGTCATTAATACCCTGGTGCATCATATTCATTTGCTATATCAAAATGGATTGTTCAAAATTGCGAAGTCTCTATTAGCAAAGAAAAGCAACTGATCAACTACTAATTAACATCACATTTCTATCTATCATCAATATTTCTTCTAAAATTAACATCATATTTCTATCTATCATCAATATTTCCTCTAATTAACATCATTTTTCTATCAAAACATCAACATTTCTTTTGAGTGAAATCTGTATAGAAATATTATTTGTACCATTCTGCATCCACAATATCGTCAATACACATCATGATGATAATAAACCAATAAAAACATCATATAAACATACATCATCATATATCGTCATCACATAAGCATAAAATGAGAATGAATCGAAGAAGGTATATATCATATATAGCATCATAAAAAAAGAGAGTACATCATCAATGTGATAGGATATACATGTAAATCATAATACAAGGCCTTGACTGGGCCAATGAATATATACATACAAAACACATGTCTACAAAATGACTGTAAGCAATGAAAAACATGAAGATCAAGTACAAAAGAAAGACCTTGACAAGAAGGACGGAAACCCTAATTTCTACTTGGGGAACACTCCTAATTTCAAAATAGAAGCTCAAAGAAACATCAGAACGAAGGACCTATAAACCTGATTTTGTAACCTAAACACATCAAAATGGAAATACAACAGAGTCGTGAGCCTAACCTCAAAACATGAAATTTATGGTCAACCTCTCGAGGGGGCAGCACAGAGTCCTATCATTCCACAAAACACCGGGGCACAGTGAGGCATAAATGTTTTTCAAAAAATGTGATCTTAAAAATAGAATCTTTAAAACAAAGCAACTAGTACTTTGTATCAAAGAGGGGCAAAATGTAGAAATGTAAAATTGACTTAACAGGTCTATCACAACTCAGAATAACTCTGAATCAACTCAAAATGACTCTGAATCAACTCAGGACGACTTCAAATCAACTCAGAATGACTCTGAATCAACTCAGAACAACTCAAAACAACTCCAAATCAACTCAGAACGACTCTGAATCAACTCAAAACAACCTGAAACGACTCTGAATCAACTTAGAACATCTTGAAACATCTTGGAATCAACTCAGAACATCTCTAAAACATCTCAAATCATCTCAAAATCATCAAACGACATCAAATGACATCCAAAACCGTAAATTCCTCTATTAATTGAATAATACAACATTATTTAATTAATTCACTATTTCATCATTTTTGAAAAATTAAACAAATACCTTTTATTTAATAAAGTCTTGAAAACCCTAATTCTACTATTAATCAAATAATACAACATTATTTGATTAATTCACGTTTCATCATTTCGACCAATTAAATGAATTACATTTATTTAATAAATTCCTAATCTTATCTTATTTCGTCTTGATTAGTCAAACAACGCTAATTATTTGATTACGTCACTAATTCACCTTATTCCTCAAAATTAATTGAATTATTAAATCATAAGAATTTAATTATCACACTTTCCCTCCAAAATTTGAATAATCAAATCAAACTATTCAAATCAATTATCAAAAATCAAATCAAATTAGTGCAACTCTATTTGTAAACGTCAAAGTTAATTTGCACATTCAACTCCAAAAAGGAATTAATTAATTAATTTAATTAATTCAGGTTTCTTACCCACTTTTTGATTGAGAAAATCATCGATTGCTAACTAAGCAATCTAATTTTGCTAACTCAACCATCAATTGCTAACCAATCAATCAATTGCTAACTGATCAATCTAAACCCTAACTATCCAATCTATTCTTCAATCACCCTACTTGCGCAATCAACTTTGCACAATCTTCTCATGTCTAAATCCTCTCAACACATGTGGACCGTTGATCTGGATATTCTCCAATGCGATCCTGCTCATCGATTCAAAATCTCTTTTCCTATTTAACAAACCTCTCTCCTCACAAATATGAATCAGAGAACCAACATACCTTATGCAACAAAGTGTCATTGAGGTCATCCTTGAGAGAGCTTCATTCATTCCTTCGATCAACCAAGCATTCATCCACACTTTGCACACGAACTTTGGAGGCTTTGCTATGATAAGAGCAATCCAACATCAAGTGAATACACTCTGCTATGGGATGGTGAAACTATCTTTTGCTTTCATTTCATTTGGTAATTAGTAGGTTCCTTATTATGTTTGCAATAGTATAGCTTAATATCGTATGTGTAGGAGTTTTAGATTTTAGATTTGTGCATTTGACTGTAGATTAGATTCCTTTGTCAAATTGCATTCTTGTTCATCTTGAATTCAAATCTAACGTCCTTTTCCCCCCTCACACACAAGGATACTCCGATCTACAGTTTACAAAGTCAAAGTACATGCATTAGATACAAAGCCACCCTAGTTATTCATACCTTGGTGTATCATGTCTATTTGCTTTGCTATGATGAAACTAAGCATAATTCCAAAAGAAAAGGAAAAGTCATATTATCCCATCTCATCCCATGTCCAATAAAATATAGGAATAAACATAGGTTTATTGGTATTCTTATCAACATCATTATTCTACTCCATTCTAATCATTCTATCTAATCATCTCATTCTATGCCATTCTTCTATCTTTACTAACATTTCTATCTAAGTATCAAATATGCATGATATACATCAAAATATACATGAGGCTATCCATAGACCATGAGTGTGTATACATAATAAAAGTTGTCTACATCAAACATCTGAACTTCCTAGGAATTATTTTTTATCCTCTACTTAGCATAACTATTCCCGTGACCTTGTCGTGATCTTGACCTGAAAATCATTTTTTTTGATCGATCTCTTGAGGGGGTAGCACACTAGCATTCCTTCGTCTGTTGGGGCATAGTGGGGCATCAAGTAAAATAAAAAAAAATCAAAATTTATTTTGAGCAATATCGGTTCTTTGAAGCAACACAACAAGTACATTACTTCAAAGAGGGGCACAATGTACACACCTAAAAATGTCCTAAGCATATCACACATCTTGATTTTATCTAATAACACCAATTTCTCTCATATTCATCTAATTCCCTTATTTGATTAAATAATGTTCAATTATTTAGTTAAACTCACATTATTCTCCTAATAATCAAATAATTAAGGCTATTTGATTAATTTGAATCATTTTCCCTCTAAATTCTCTCTTGGTTAAATAATTCCTAATTATTTAATTAAAGATATTAATTCTTCCAACTTGCACAATTAAATTATTTTCAAAATTTGTTTAATTAACTAAATTTTCCTTCAATCCTCCAACTTGTACAAAGAATATTCCCAATGAAATTACCCTTTTCGAATTCAAATTCTTCCCTCCAATTAAAAATATCTCCAACGTCTCTCCATGAATTAAGGGATATTGTTGAGTCTCTCATGGATTATGAACCCTTAATTAATCCTTGATCCACACCTCAATGAATGATGAACCATTGATTAATTCATTGATCGACACTCACCTCCTTAATATTCTTTCATCTATTGATTACCATTTTCAATCCTCACCATTGATCAGAATTAATAGAATCTATATATATACCAAGCCTTTTCAACATCAATTCTATTCACAATCCTCATAAGTATCCTTACTCTCTAGAATTCTTGACTCATTTCTTCATAAATTTTAGACATTATCTTGTGAATCAACCATCTTCAATCAAGCTTTTGCAACATGGATAATGCATAAAAATGAGCAATCCACATCCACACCACAATTATGCATCAATCCACAATGGGATTGAAATGTTTGCACATTAGTTAGATTTAATTACTTTAAATTCTATCTTCAATGCTTTTGATTGAGTCTTTTAATGAACTATTAATTGAATTTAATTGAGTATGGCTTGTATTTGATCATTATATTATTTGATTTTAGTTTAATTATACTATTATTTGATCATCTAAGCTAATCATATGATAGTGAGATAGACATAAGTAGAGAGGGAAGGAGAGAGTGAGAGAGAGATGGGGAAGGAGGGAGGGAAAGGTAGATATGGAGAGAGAGATATATATAGAGAGAAGCATATATGGAAGGAGAGATAGGGAGTGGGGAGGAGGGAGAGAGAAGTAGAGAGAGAGGTGGGGAGATTGAGAGAGAGAGAGAGGAAGGAGGAAGGTGGAGAGATTGAGAGAGAGAGGAGGGAGGGAGAGAGAGGTGAGAGAGAAGTATAGAGGGAAGAATAAAGAGAAAGAGAGAATGGTTAGATAGAGAGAAGTAGAGAGGGAAAGAGAGAGTGTGAGAGAAGTCTAAGAAATAAGGGATAAACAATGAGTGAGATAGAGAGAGAGAGATAAAGATGATACAACTTACTAATTACTAAAATTTGACCTCCTAATTACTAAAATTTGACATGTTGATTACTAAAATTTGACTAAGTCTAAAAATTTTAAGATCTTCCAAAAACTAGAATTTGCATTATAACTCCTAAAGATTCGAAACCACTCTCAAACATCTGAAACTATATACATGAAATATAACTTAAAGTTGACATTTACATATGGACATTTACTTTCTTATATACTTAAATGTTTATTTCATGTATATAGTTTCACAAAAAGAGAAGGAGAAGAAAGAGAAAAAAAACAAAGAGAAAAATTTCAATGCAAGAAAAAATGTGAGCACATTATAACATGCTCATTTTCTGTGAAATCCAAACCATAACGTGAGTGTATTATAACATGCTTGTGTTATGACCAAGCCTAGGCTTGGTCACTACCAACTCATAACGCGAGTGCATTTCGTTATAAAAAACTCACATTTTCTCTATTTTGGGACTAAAAAGTGGAGTGACCACTTTTTGGTTCCCCATCTTTGTGCACTTACCCTTATAGATTTTGATAACATTATTCTTATCATTAATGTGCTAGGGAATCTCTAGTGGACATTAATGATAGAAGTTTAATACTTAATTTTCTAATGGTGTTACAATAGTTGAGGACTCTTCATGATTGCTATTTTGGTGATGAAAGAATTCTTTAATGCACTCATTATATATTATGTTTTGACAACTATAGATATTATGTACAAGTGGCATGATATTTAGCTATTTTTAGGGCTAATATTTTTTTTACTAAATTTAGCTATTTTTGTAATAATCCTTGGATGGTCCCTCATTAGTCCCACTGAGTATGTGCCAATGTTAGCAGTCAACTCTTATGGCCAATATGGCTCATATTGTGTAATCTATATTCTTTGTTCAAGTTATTGTATAATATAAAAAACATCATTTATATAATATGATCATGTTATAATGTTAAATAATGATCCATAATACTTTAAATAACACTATACACATAAAATAAGTAAATTCTTTAAATAATGTTATAAGCACTATAAAGTGCTTGCTTTATAATATAAGCACATTATAGTACACTATGTTATTTAAACTAGTTATAAGTGGGCAGTTGTATGGAAATGGGGAATAAAAAGGTGGCCAAAAGTGAACACTTTTTTTTTAAATCATCTAAATTTGAACTTGGATAAGTAATTGAAATGTGTACACTCAAAATATGAAAATATAATAACAACGAGAATTGTAGTACTTTGAATCTAGTTTCTAAATTACTAAAGATTTCAAAAAATGGTCAAGGTTAAGGTGGTGAAATATTGAGTATACACAAAAGTGTTCATTTTTATCACTAAAATGGAACATAGTGTTTGGTATACACCCCCTATTTTTTTGCACTAGGGTTTTTTTTTAAAATGATAGAAATATAGCTAAGAGTGTGCACTACAATTTGTGTGGGGGTGTGTGCAAGAAGTTGAGTCCACTTTTTGGCCAAAAAGTGGAAGTGTTTTCCCGATTTTCAAAATTTGTCACATTTGACCTAAAATTTTGAAGCACTTAAAGATTGAATCTTAAAAAAAGTCAGAAATATTAAATTTAGTACTCAGAGTCTAGTTTCCAAATATGTAATTTCTTTTAATACCCAGATGATACAAATTGATTTTCAATAGGCATGTCTAAAAACCACTGTTTAAAAGTCACTTTTTTAGGATAATACCATGCAAGTGTACATCAACCATATTTTGACCTAAATAAAAGTATTTTTCTCAATCCTTTTGGGAAAAGATTTGTAAGACATTAAAAATTGTTTAGGATATTTTTTTGCAGTTTTTTTCTGAATATTTTTTATTAATTTTTTATTGGTCATAATTCATGTTTTGAAAACCCGTCGTGTACATCAAGCATAAGTAGATCTAAACTTATCATTTTTTGATTATTTTTTCAAATTGAAAATAATTGTCCAAAGATTGTTCACATTCATTTTTTTTCAAAAAATGTAAAAAAATAAATAGTTATTAAAAAATTAAGAAAACTTACTATTTCAAGTTTATGGACTAGTTTCATAAAAAAAAAAATTAAAAATTTTAAAAAAATCATTTTTAAAAAAATTACATATTTGAAATCTACATAGTCTCATCTATAATTGGTTTTAATTTCATTATTTTTTTGCAAAAAATGTCTTTAGACATATGTCCAAAGTCACTCTTTTCTAGTGACACTAACATGACCTTCAAGTTGTAGGTCAAAGCAGATCCAAAGCTAAGGGTCATCCCCCCAAGCCATTTTTCGACTCGAAACCCATAACAAAAACTAAGCCAGGAATTGAAATTTTAAGAAATGAGATCCCATTTAATTTTTTTTTAATTTTAACCCTTCAAGAAATGGGATCCCATTTCTAGAATACAGGATCTTGTTTTTGGCTTGAGGTCCTGAAGCGAAATGCAATCCAATTTCATAAAAATTGGTATCTCACTTCTCTTTTCCTGATTAGGCATTTTTGCCTAAGTTTGAAACTTCCATGAGAAGTGGACTCAACTTCTTGCATTTATATATGTATTTTTAAATATTTTTTATCAATTATTTTTGTGATTTTTCAAAGTGGGCGCATCTTGAAAATTGCATCATTGAGTGTGTGCTTCACAAAAATAATTGTAATTAAATTTTTAATGTGTATATAATGAAGTGTAGAATAATACTATATTTTTTAAATTTAGACAACTGGATCAAAAGTTATAAAGAAAAAATAGTGCATATGTATTAGAAGAATATAAAAGAATAGTAAAATGAAAAAATTAATGTATTAAAAATAAAAATAAAAATTATCTGGACAAAAATTCAAGACATGGCTCATCATTTTAGTGGTATTTTCATGATTTTTTATTATAAAATGAGTAAATTTAATAATGTTGAAGTTTAAAATTGTTATCGAATATGAATAATGTTTGTAAGGTATCATAGAGGTCCAACCCATAGGCATGTTCATCCAAGCCTATTTCAATCCTAAAAGGGTCTGATAAAATTTTGAATAAAAATATGCTCGCGTTATTTAACACAAGTACATTTAAAATAACACGTCATTTAATATAACATGAGCACATTATTTAACACACTTGTGTTGCATAATGTGTTCATATTGTATAATGTGAGTGCATCATTGGTATTACCTATAAGTAAGATAATTGAGCTAAAAATATGGTAAACTATGATATGGTCCCATTTACAACTTTGTACAAGCTCTAGTAAATTATGATTTGGTACCTCTCCTTACTTTTTCTATTTCTTTATCTCTCCCTCTCTATCTCTTGCTATATCTTTCTACTTGTCTCCTTCTCCCTATCCTATATCTCTATTCATCTCTATTTATATCTCTCTTTCTCTCTCGATCTCTCTTTATCTCTTTCTCCCCGTCTATCTCTATCTCTTTATCTCATCCTCTCTCTCTCTCTCTCAATCTCTATCTCCCATTAAAAGACATTTTATGGCTGCCAACTCTCACTTGAAATCCTTCCCTTGGAGTTATAAAGCTAGTTTGGTAGGGTCCAACCAAGAAGAACATAACCCTCACAATCTTAGATATTCCCCAAAGGCATTCCTAAACACTACTTGTCCTTATGTACATTTAGGTAACATAAATCAAGACAAGTGAATGCCACCAATTCACATTATGCGAGATCAAATTTGCAAGTTTTATATTTAGTCCATATGTAGATTTACATCAATACTCACAAAAATCAAATTTGTACTCACATAAATAATTTAAAGTGAAAATTTATTATTTATAAAATCTAAAATCTTAACTTTTTTCATTTCTAAAATTTCAACTTCTAATGTTTATCGCAATATTTTTAATCGTCAAATTTCAAACTAAATATCACATATATTTTATTTTTATTTTACAATTAATTTTAATAAATTTCATTTCCATTGAATAAATTTAATCAAAGAGAATCATTGCACATGACTATAGACTAATTTAACACATAATACATTCCTCCAACAAGAATGTAACCTATTTTTTCGATCTTTGACCCGTGCTCCCTTACACCTTGTATTTGTATTCCTCGATAATGAAATGAAGTTAGGGTATAATGTATAAAAAGTTATCTTTTTTAATATTTCTTTACTGAATTGTAGTATGACCCAGAGAGGTAAAGCAAACACCATCTTATAGACCAACAGACGTACCGGTGCCAACTACAATAATAAAACATAAAACTTTCACAACTAAGCATGCGCCATCTGTTTTAAATCTAACCGCATGTGCTTCCTCCACCATTCCAGATTTTAGTTGATCATCTGCCGACTGCAAACACAAACCCACCACTTCACAATAAAACCCAGTCAATATGTTTTCCTAGCATTGCGTTGCACATCATGAACACCTTCTCTTTGTACTCCAATTTCTTTGGTATACAAAATGTCATATCATGTATCAGAACCAGAAGAAACAAAACGAAACAAAATATTCCGAATGTGCGTTTCCTCCTCCTCCTCCTGTTAATCAACAGCAATGGCGTATGGTGCAGCCCGCCTGCTCCGCCAGTCAAATGTGACACCAGTGGTTGCACAGTGAGCAACGCGTATGGAACCTTCCCCGACCGATCGACATGCAAAGCCGCAGCTGCCGTGTTTCCTTCGTCGGAAGAAGAGCTGGTGGAGGCGGTGGCGGCGGGCAGCCGGAAGAAGCAGAAGATGCGGGTGGTCACGCGATGGTCGCACTCCATTCCGAAATTGGTGTGCCCGGGGGGAGAGGAGGGGTTAATCATAAGCACCCAGGATCTCAAGCGCGTGGTTGGTGTGGACGAGAAGTTGATGAGAATCAGTGTGGAGAGCGGGGTGGCGTTGGGGGAAATAATAAGCGCGGCTGCGGAGTATAAGCTGGCGCTGCCACAGACGCCGTACTGGAAGGGGCTCACCATTGGGGGGCTCCTCTCTACGGGCGCTCATGGCAGCTCCCTCTTTGGGATGGGAAGTTCTGTTCATGATTACGTTGTAGAGATGAGATTGGCCGTTCCCCTCACAGGGGGGAATGTGAGCGTTGTGACCCTCAATTCCACTCACCCCGATCTGGATGCTGCCAAGCTCTCTCTCGGTCTTCTCGGAGTCATCTCTCAGGTCACCTGTTTTAATATTAGAATATTAGTTTTCATTCATCATTCGAATAAATTTGGTGCGTCGTACTGGCTTGGAGTCTTGTGACGTCCCCATCCCATCACTTCAACTTTCCTTCCTTCATAATTAACGTGTGCGTGTATTTTGTAGTTTTGTCGTTAGAAAAGCATTTAAAGTTTTGTTCTGTCTAAAGTTTCTTTAAAGATAAAGTTCTGAATCTGTAAAATTTCAAAAGAGACAAATGATTTTAGCATCTTGTTATTTAGATACGATAAATATCTAAATTTATTATGAAATGCTTATGATTAATGTCATTTTTATCGTACTATAAATTCTGAATTTTTATTTTTATGGAACACATATTATTTTAATAAAATTGCCTATAGAGGTTCATGTAACTGCTCTAGGGGAGCTCTCTAGAATAAATCCACACCTTATACTGTCTGCTCATTTTTCAATCCATGAAATAGTCAGAAATTTTCTGTAGGCGGAATTAGCTGCCGACAACATAGCAGAGCTGTTGTCTGCCTGACATCCCTTTCAGTCATATTAAATTTGTGGCCCAACTTAATTAACTGAGTCACCGACACGTTTTATTACAGGTAACGAAGATTAATTTCGTTTTGAAAAAAAAAATTAACGTTTTTTTGACTGCTCCGATAATTCATAGTAAAAAAAGACTTTGTATTTCTTTAGTATAATGATGCATTGTTGGAATTTTCTTTTAATTGTTGGACCAAATTGCTGAGATGATTATTACGAAGACGGAAATTAAATCTAAGATACAACTGACTTCTTGGCAATTTGAGTTTTTTTTTAAATTTCACATGTTACAATGGACCCCTATACTCTGAAATGGCTTCCTCTGAACATTTGGATTGTATTTTTTTATGAGATATTTTTAGATTTGATCTGTAAGTTTTTTCTATGGATGTTTTAGATCAAATTCTGTAATTTATTAGAAGACAAGCTTTTTCTTCTCTTATCTATTATTTTTTTAATAACAGATTATAAAATTTGTTCTAAAACCTATATAAAAAAACTCCCCAATCAAATCCAAAAACATCTCATATTAATTTTGTAGACTCTAGAAATTTTATACCTTCAATTAATCTCTTTTTCGTTCAATCTATTGATTACTGGTAATCTTTTGTTACTGTTATTTTTTTTTAATTGTTCCGTTGCTGAGTTGTAAGCTGGAACCGCAGGTGACATTGCAGTTGGAACCAATGTTCAAAAGGTCCATCAAAAACGTGAAAATGGGCGAGCAAGAATTAGAAGAGAGGATAGTGGAGTTTGCAAGGGAACACGAATTTGGAGACGTGGCATGGTATCGTGGGCAGCGTAAGGTTATTTACAGAGTAGATGACAGAGTTCCTGTAAATTAATCTGGAGATGGCGTCAAAGATTTTATTGGCTTTGGCAAAACCTTAACTGCAGCTTTGAAGTTTGCTCGTTCAACAGGTAAATAAATCTAAACCAAAAAATTCAACAGTCAGGATTATTTATTTATCCCTGTTATATAATACCTGATAATATTGAATGCCTTGGGCAGATGGGCCCATTTGAAACCTATTAAAAAAAGCATTGTGTGTGATTTACAATAAATATGGGTTCTGCCATTTCTAATGTGTTGCAGAAGAGATACAAGAAGCAACAAAGGACGCCAGGGGAAAGTGCGCAGCGGCCAGGATCCAGGTAGACGCCCTGCAGGCCATCGGTTCAGGATTCAAGAACAACGGCCTCATGTTCAGCAATTATCCCATAGTTGGTTATCACAACAAGCTGCAGTCTGCGGGGTCATGCCTCAATTCTACAGAAGACGCCCTGCTCACAGCTTGCCCATGGGATCCTCGCATCAAGGGAGAATTTTTCCACCAAACCACAATGGCAATCAGCCTGAACAAGATTACAGACTTCATTAGAGACATAAAAAAGCTGAGGGACCTGAACCTCTCTGGTCTCTGTGGATTGGAGCTCTACAGTGGCATTCTCATGCGCTTTGTCAAGGCTTCCACTGCATATTTGGGGCGCCAGGAGGATTCTGTGGACCTAGATTTCACATATTATCGATCCAAGGACCCATTGGTTCCCCGACTTAACGAGGACATGCTTGAGGAGATTGAGCAGATGGGGTTGTTCGAGTATGGAGGTACCCCTCACTGGGGCAAGAACCGTAACATTGCATTTGAGGGAGTTATGAACAAGTATAGGAAAGCTGAGGATTTTTTGAAAGCAAAGAGCAAGTATGATCCTGAGGAACTCTTGTCCAACGAATGGACTGATGCAATGCTCGGAATAAGGAAGGAAGGAGTGAGTATAGTGAGGGATGGGTGTGCTTTGGAAGGGCTGTGTTTGTGTGAAGAGGACAGCCACTGTGCTCCTCAGAAAGGCTATTTCTGCAGAGCAGGAAGAATATACAGAGATGCTAGAGTTTGTAGTTACCATTTTCAATCCTCACCGTTGCTCATAATTACTAGAATCTATAAATACCTTGCCTTTTCAGCATCAATTCTATTCACAATCCTCATAGCCAAGTTACTCTCTAGAGTTTCTTTACTCATTTCTTGAGAAATTTTAGAGATTATCTTGTGAATCAACCATCTTCAATTAAGCTTTTGCAAAATGGATAATGGATAAAAATGAGCAATCCACATTCACAGTGCCACAATTATGCATCAATCCACAATGGGATTGAGAGGTTTGCACATTAGTTAGATTCAATTACTTTAAATTCTATCTTTAATGCTTTTGATTGAGTCTTTTAATGTTAATTGAATTTCATTGAGTATGGCTTGTATTTGATCATTATCTTGTTTGATTTTAGTTTAATTATTCTATTATTTGATCATCTTAGCTAACCATATGACAATGAGATAGACATAAGTAGAGAGGGAAGGAGAGATAGAGGGGGGGGCAAGAAGGAGGGAAGGAGAGATAGGTGATATAGATAGAGAGGGAGAGAGAATGGTGATATAGAGAGTAGAGAGGGATGGAGAGAGAGAGAGAGGAGGAGGGAGGGAGAGGTAGATATGGAGAGAGATAAAGAGAAGTATATAGGGAAGGAGAGATAAAGAGGGGAGAGGAGGGAGGGAGTGAGAGAGAGAGGTGAGAGAGAGAAGTATAGAGGGAAGGATAGAGAGAAAGAGAGAATGGCGAGATAAAGAGAAGTAGAGAGAGGAGAGAGTGAGAGAGAGGTCTAAGAAATAAGGGATAAACAATGAGTGAGATAAAGAGAGATAAAGGTGATACAACTTACTAATTACTAAAATTTGACATCCTGATTACTAAAACTTGACATGTTGATTACTGAAATTTGACTAAGTCTAAAAAATTATAAGATCTTCCAAAAAGTAGAATTATTATAACTCCTAGAGATTTGAAATCACTCTCAAACATCTGAAACTATATACATGAAATATAACTTAAAGTTGACATTTACATATATGGACATTTATTTTCTTATACTTAAATGTTTATTTCATGTATATAGTTTCATAGAAAGAGAAGGAGAAGAAAGAGAAAAAGGACAAAGAAAAAGACAAAGAGAAAAAAATTCAATGCAAGACAAAACGTCAACATATTATAACACACCCGCATTTTGTGAAAGCCAAACCATAATGCAAGTGCATTATAACACACTTGCATTATGACTTGGCAATGACCGAGCCTAGTCTCGGTCAATACTAACTCATAACATGAGCGCATTTCGTTATAACGTGCTCACATTTTCTCTAATTCAGGACTAAAAAGTGGAGTGGCCACTTTTTGGTCCCCCATCTTTGTGCACTTACCCTTATAGGTTTTTATAACACTATTCTTACGATTGATGTGCTAGTGAATCTAGTGGACATTAATGATAGAAGTTTTAATACTCAATTTTCTAATGGTGTTACAATAGTTGAGGACTCTTCATGATTGCTATTTTGGTGATGAAAGAATTATTTGATGCACTCATTGGATATTATGTTTTGACAACTATAGATATTATGTAATTTGTGGCATGATATTTGGCTATTTTTAGGGCTAATTTTTTTCCACTAAATTTAGCTATTTTTGTAATAATCCTTGGATGGTCCCTCATTAGTCCCACTGAGTATGTGCCAATGTTAGCAATCAACTCTTATGGCTAATATGGCTCATATTGTGTAATCTATATTATTTGTTGAAGTTATTCTATAATATAAAAAACATCAGTTATAATGTGATCATGTTATAATGTTATATCCATAATGCTTTAAATAACACTATACACATTATAAAATAAGTAAATTCTTTAAATAATGTTATAAGCACTATAAAGTGCTTGGTTTATAATAGAACTACCTTATAATACACAACATTATTTAAACTAGTTATAAGTGGGCAATTGTATGGAAATGGGGGACAAAAAGGTGGTAAAAAATGAACACTTTTTTTTTAAGTCATCTAAATTTGAACTTGGATGAGTAATTGAAATATGTACACTCAAAATATGAAAATATAATAAGAACGAGAATTGTAGTACTTCGAATCTAGTTTCTAAATTACTAAAGATTTCAAAAAATGGTTAAGGTTAAGGTGGTGAAATATTGAGTACACACAAAAGTGTTCATGTTTTTATCACTAAAATACAACATAGTGTTTGGTATACACTCCCTATTTTTTTGCACGAGATTTTTTTAAAGAAATGATATAAATATAGCTAAGAGTGTGCACTAAAATTTGTGTAGGGGTGTGTGCAAGAAGTTGAGTCCACTTTTTGGCCAAAAAGTGGAAGCGTTTTTCCTGATTTTCAAAATTTGTCACATTTGACCTAAAAGTTTGAAGCACTTAAAGATTGAATCTTAAAAAAAGTCAGTAATATGAAATGTAGTACTTGAAGTCTAGTTTTCAAATGTGTAATATTTTTTAATACCCAAATGATACAAATTGATTTTCAATAAGCATTTCTAAAAACCACTATTTAAATGTCACTTTTTCTATTTTTTTATTAATTTTTTATTGGTCGTAATTGTTGTTTTGAAAACCCCTAGTGTACGTCAAGCATAAGTAGATCTAAACTTATCATTTTTTGATTTTTTTTTCAAATTGAAAATAATTGTCTGAAGATAGTTCACATATATTTATTTTTTCGAAAAATGCAAAAAATAAATAGTTATTAAAAAATAAAGAAACCCTAATAATATTCTTGTTCTGAAGTAAAGTTCATGCATAAAAAAACCCTAGAAGATGTGCGCAGGATCTCCCGGGGCGGCCGGCGTTGATGATGCGCAGAGGAAGGTGAAGGGTGTAGGTTGTTTGAGTGCTGGTGTTGCGCAGTCAAACGAAAATGGCAAGACTCGGCGCCCTCCTGGCTTGAAACGGGGAGGCCGCAAAGCTGTCTCTGGGGAGGGACGGAAACGGTATGACCTCCGCTCTGGGGCAACGCTGGATCCTCCCTCTTCGCCCTTGGCCCGCACTCCTCCCTCTAAGGGTCTCGACACTGAGGTTGCAAAGTCAGGTGACGATCTCTCCGGTGCGACTCCTCCCTTTGATGTCGCTGGTTGCAAAAACAAATCAAACCCTTTTCACAAATGTTCAGAATATTGTCGGGTTCATTCCATGTCCATTAACCCTAACTCAGCCCGTCCTGAGGTTTCTTCAGATCCACCTCCACTTCAGAGGGCACTTTTCCCTTCATGGACGATATAGAGGATCCTTTTCGGGATTTTGATGACGACTTCACTCTGGATCCTCCTCGAAAACTTGGGATTTATCAATCCCTTTGCGGAAAATCAAAACCCGATTGTGGCTCCAAGCGCAAGGTTGGCAGAAAATCTGATGCAGAAAAGCTCTGCATTGAAGGTATGGAGACGGTGGACGCGGGTTCTCAAAAAACTATAGAGGCTCTCCTTCGTACCAAAAGAAGGGATTAGGGTTTAGGGCTTTGGCTCCTGGTTCGAGGCTGTTAGTTTTCTCTTCATTTGCATCTTTGATGAAGTTTTTTATGGTGGC
Source organism: Sequoia sempervirens (assembly GCA_007258455.2). Classification (NCBI taxonomy): domain Eukaryota; kingdom Viridiplantae; phylum Streptophyta; class Pinopsida; order Cupressales; family Cupressaceae; genus Sequoia; species Sequoia sempervirens. The sequence goes on along the minus strand of VDFB02047144.1, from coordinate 49,095,460 downwards.
TGTTATCTTGCTTCAGTTCTCTGCAGGCTTCTTTAGAATCTTCTTCTTTCTTCTTCTTTTCTGTTATCTCTTATCTGCATGGCAGATCTTTGTAACTTTTCTTTTATTTTAATAAAAGGAATGGGCCCCTCGTCCATAGCTTACGGATCAAAAAATAATAAGAATAAAGAAACCCTGTTATTTCAAGTTTATGGACTAGTTTTATAAAAAAAATTGAAAAAATAATTCAACTGTAAAAAAAATTACATATTTGAAATCTACACAGTCTCATATATAATGGGTTTTAATTTCGTTAATTTTTTTTGAAGAAAACGTCTTTAGACATATGCCCAAAGTCATTATTTTCGACTCGAAACCCATAACATAAATTGAGCCAAGAATTGAAGTTTTAAGAAATAAGGTCCCATTTAGTTCTTTTATTTTTTAACCCTTTAGGAAATAGAATCTTGTTTCTAGAATATGGGATCTTGCTTTTGGCTCGGGGTCTTGAAGCAAAATGTGATCCCATTTCATAAAAAAGTGGGATCTTGTTTCTCTTTGGCCGATTAGGCATTTTTGAACTTCCACGAGAAGTGAACCCAACTTCTTGCATTTACTTGTAGTTTTAAAATATTTTTTATCAATATTTTTTGTGATTTTTCAAAGTGGGCGCATCTTAAAAATTGCATCATTGAGTGTGTGGATCACAAAAAGAATTGTAATTAAAATTTTAATGTGTATATAATGAATTGTAGAATAATACTATATTTTTCAAGTTTAGATAAATGGATCAAACGTTATAATGAAAAATTAGTGCATATGTATTAGAGGAATATAAAATAATAGTACAATTAAAAAATAATGTATTAAAAATAGAAATAAAAAATTATCCGGATAGAAATTCAAGACATGGCGCATCATTTTAGTGGCATTTTCATGATTTTTTGTTATAAAATTGGTAAATTTAATAATGTTGAAGTTTAAAATTGTTATCGAATATGAATAATGTTTGTAAGGTATCATAGAGGTCCAACCCATAGGCATGTTCATCCAAGCCTATTTCAATCGTAAAAGGGTCAGATAAAATTTTGAATAAAAATTATATGCTCACATTATGTAACACAAGCACATTTAATATAACATGAGCACATTATTTAACTCACTTGTGTTGCATAATGCACTCATATTATATAAGGTGAGTGCATCATTGGTATCACCTATAAGTAAGATAATTGAGCTAAAAATATGGTAAACTATGATATGGTCCCACTTACAACTTTGTACAAGCTTTAGTAAATTATGATTTGGTACCTCTCTCCTTACTTTCTTTATTTCTTTATCTATCCCTCTCTATCTCTTGCTATATCTTTCTACTTGTCTCCCTCTCCCTATCCTATATATGTATCCATCTCTATTTATCTCTCTCTCTCTCTCTCTCTCTCTCTCTCTCTCTCTCTCTCTGTCTCTCTCTCTCCTCTCTCTCTCTCTCTCTCTCTCCCATTAAAAGACATATTATGGCTGCCCACTCTCACTTGATATCCTTCCCTTGGAGTTATAAAGCTAGTTTGGTAGGGTCCAACCAAGAAGAACTTGACCCTCACAATCTTAGAGATTCTCCAAAGGTGTTCTTAAACACTGCTTGTCCTTATGTACATTGAGGTAATATAAATCAAGGCAAGTGAATGTCACCAATCCACATTATGCAAGATCAAATTTGCAAGTTTTATATTTAGTCCATGTGTAAATTTACATCAACATTCACAAAGATCAAATTTATACTCACATAAACTAGCGCGCACACACACACATACACACACACACACACACACACACATATATATAATATGTCGAGTTATATCCTTCTTCAAGTGTCTATTGCACTCATATCTCGAATTATTTTTTATATATATATCATTCAAATAATATATATATGCTAGTTGTTTTAGAATGAAATCAAAGAATATTTTTTATTTAATTTAGTAACTTACTTTTGTATTTAATAGTAAATTTAGGAAAGTTCTTTTGTAGTTAATTTTCTAAATTTTAGAAACTTTCTTTTATGAGTATTAATTTTTGACATATTTTTTAATATCTTATTCTTATAAATAATTTTTTTTAAGAATTTTTTTTTTTAAATGTCACGAGCTTTTTAAAAGATCTTGAATATTTTTTAGTTTTAAATATGTTAATTTAGAAACTTACTTTTACGATTTTGAATGTTTTTTACTTACTTTCTTATTGAGATAAATTTTGATCAATTTTATTAAGTATAAAGATTTAACCAAAATTTAATAAATTGATTAAAAAAAACTACCACCTCCATGTCAATTTTTATTTCAAGAGTTTTTCTTTACACAGACTCTTCCACCCCGTTTGTGACTATAAGAACGCCTCTGGCAAAACATTTTTTACTTGAAGAGTTTTTCTTTACACAGAGTCTTCCACCCCTACTAATATTTATCACAAAAAAAATATCATTAAATTTCAATCTAAATATCACATATAATTTATTTTAATTTTACAAAATTAATTTCATTTCCGTGGAATAAATTTGTTTAGTTAACCTAAATTTAGTCAAAGAGAATCATTGCACATGACTATAGACTAATTTAACACATAAGACATTCGTCCAATAGGGATGTAACCTATTTTTTCGATCTTTGACCCGTGCTCCCTTACACCTCGTATTTGTATCCCTCGACATATAAATGAAGTTAGGGTGTAATGTAGAAAAAGTTCTATTTTTTAATATTTCTTTACTGAATTGTAGTATGAGCCAGAGAGGTAAAGCAAACACCATCTGACAGACCAACAGACGTACCGGTGCCAACTACAATAATAAAAACATAAAACTTTCACAACCAAGCATGCGCCATCTGTTTTGAATCAGACCGCATTGATTTCAGTGCTTCCTCCACTATGCCAACTCTGCTGCCAGATTTTAGTTGATCATTTGCGGCCTCTACTACTTCGACTGCAAACACAAACCCACCAGTCCACAATAAAATCCAGTCAATATGTTTTCCTAGCATTGCGTTGCACATCATGAACACCTTCTCTTTCTACTCCAATTTGTTTGGTATACAAAATGTCATTTCCTGTATCAGAACCAGAAGAAACAAAACGAAACAAAATGTTCCGAATCTGCGTTTCCTCCTTCTTGTCCTGTTAATCAACAGCAATGGCGTATGGTGCAGCCCACCGGCTCCGCCAGTCAAATGCGACACCAGCGGTTGCACAGTGAGCAACGCGTACGGAACTTTCCCCGACCGATCGACATGCAAAGCCGCAGCGGCCGTTTTTCCTTCGTCGGAAGATGAGGTGGTGAATGCGGTGGCGGCGGGCAGCCGGAAGAAGCAGAAGATGCGGGTGGTCACGCGATGGTCGCACTCCATTCCGAAATTGGTATGCCCGGGGGGAGAGGAAGGGTTAATCATAAGCACCCAGGACCTCAAGCGCGTGGTTGGTGTGGACGAGGAGTTGATGAGAATCAGTGTGGAGAGCGGGGCGGCGTTGGGGGAAATAATAAGCGCGGCTGCGGAGTATAAGCTAGCGCTTCCACATACGCCGTACTGGAAGGGGCTCACCATTGGGGGGCTCCTCTCTACAGGCGCTCATGGCAGCTCCCTCTTTGGGATGGGAAGTTCTGTTCACGATTACGTTGTAGAGATGAGATTGGTCGTTCCTCTCACAGTGGGGAATGCGAGCGTTGTGATCCTCAATTCCTCTCGCCCCGATCTGGATGCTGCCAAGCTCTCTCTCGGTCTTCTCGGAGTCATCTCTCAGGTCACCTGCTTTAATATTAGAATATTACTTTTCCTTCATCATTCGAATAAATTTGGTGCGTCGTACTGGCTTGGAGTCTTGTGACGTCCCCATCCCATCACTTCAACTTTCCTTACTTCATAATTAACGTGTGCGTGTATTTTGTATTTTTGTCGTTAGAAAAGCATTTAAAGCTTTGGCCTGTCTAAAGTTTCTTTAAAGATAAAGTTCTGAATCTGTAAAATTTCAAAAGAGACAAATGATTTTAGCATCTTCTTATTTTAGATAAGATAAATATCTAAATTAATTATGAAATGTTTATGATTAATGTCATTTTTATCGTACTATAAATTTTGAATTTTTTATTTTTTATGGAACAAATATTTTTTTATAAAATTGCCTAACTGCTCTAACTGCTCTAGGGGAGCTCTCTAAAATGAATCCACACTTTATACTGTCTGCTCGTTTTTCAATCCATGAAATAGTCAGAAATTTCTGGAGGCGAAATTACCCACCGACATCTTACAGAGTTGTTGCACGCCTCACATCCCTTTCAGTCATTAAATTTGTGGCCCAACTTAATTAACTGAGTCACCGACACGTTTTACTACAGTTAACGAAGATTAATTTCATTTTGGAAAAAAAAATAACGTTTTTTTTACTGCTCCGATAATTACTAGTCAAAAAAGACTTTGGTATGATGATGCATTGATGGAATTTTCTTTTAATTGTTGGACCAAATTGCTGAGATGATTATTACGAGGACAGAAATTCAATCTAAGATTCAACTGAACTGTTGGCAATTTGTTTTTTTTTTTTTTTTAAATTCACATGTTACAATTGACCCGTATACTCTTAAATGGCTTCCTCTGAACATTGGGTTGTATTTTTTATGAGATATATTTAGATTTGATCATGTAAGTTGTTTCTATCGAGTTTCAGATCAAATTTTGTGATCTATCATCAAAAAATTAGAAGACGAGTTTTCTCTTCTCTTATCTATTATTTTTTAATGATGGATCATAAAATTTGATCCAAAACGTAAATAAAAAAAAACTCACCAATCAAATCTAAAAAAATCTCAAATTAATTTTGTGGACTCTAGAAATTTAATACTTGCAATTAATCTCTTTTTCGTTCAATCTGTTGATTAGTGGCAATCTTTTACTATTTTTTTTTAATTGTTCAGTTGCTGAGTTTTAAGCTGGAAGTGCAGGTGACACTGCAGTTGGAACCAATGTTCAAAAGGTCCATCACAAACGTGAAAATGGGCGAGCAAGAATTAGAAGAGAGGATAGCGCAGTTCGCAAGGGAACACGAATTTGGAGACGTAACATGGTATCCTGGGCAGCGTAAGGTTGTTTACAGAGTAGATGACAGAGTTCCTGTAAATCAATCTGGAGATGGCGTCAACGATTTTATTGGCTTTCGCAAAACCTTAACTGCAGCGTTGGCGCTTGCTCGTTCAACAGGTAAATAAATCTAAACCAAACAATTCAACACTCAGGATTATTTATTTATCACTGTTATATAATACCTGAAAATATTGAATGCGTGGGGCAGATGGGCCCATTTGAAACCTATTAAAAAAAGCATTGTGTGTGATTTACAAGAAATATGGGTTCTGCCATTTCTAATGTGTTGCAGAAGAGATGCAAGAAGCAACAAAGGACGCCAGGGGAAAGTGCGCAGCGGCCAGGATCCAGGTAGTTGCCCTGCAGGCCTTCGGTTCAGGATTCAAGAACAACGACCTCATGTTCAGCAATTATCCCATAGTTGGTTATCACAACAAGCTGCAGTCTGCGGGGTCATGCCTCAATTCTACAGAAGACGCCCTGCTCACAGCTTGCCCATGGGATCCTCGCATCAAGGGAGAATTTTTCCACCAAACCACCATGGCAATCAGCCTGAACAAGATTGCAGACTTCATAAAGGACATTAAAAAGCTGAGGGACCTGAACCCCTCTGGTCTCTGTGGGTTGGAACTCTACAATGGCATTCTCATGCGCTTTGTCAAGGCTTCCACTGCGTATCTGGGGGCCCAGGAGGATTCTGTGGACCTAGATTTCACATATTATCGATCCAAGGACCCATTGGTTCCCCGACTTAACGAGGACATGCTTGAGGAGATTGAGCAGATGGGGTTGTTTAAGTATGGAGGTACCCCTCACTGGGGCAAGAACCGTAACATTGCATTTGGGGGAGTTATGAACAAGTATAGGAAAGCTGTGGATTTTTTGAAAGCAAAGAGCAAGTATGATCCCGAGGGACTCTTGTCCAACGAATGGACTGATGCAATGCTCGGAATAGGGAAGGAAGGAGTGAGTATAGTGAGGGATGGGTGTGCTTTGGAAGGGCTGTGTTTGTGTGAAGAGGACAGCCACTGTGCTCCTCAGAAAGGCTATTTTTGCAGAGCAGGAAGAATATACAGAGATGCTAGAATTTGTAGTTACCATTTTCAATCCTCACCGTTGCTCATAATTACTAGAATCTATAAATACCTTGCCTTTTCAGCATCAATTCTATTCACAATCCTCATAGCCAAGTTACTCTCTGGAATTCATTTCTTTGAGAAATTTTAGAGATTATCTTGTGAATCAACCATCTTCAATTAAGCTTTTGCAACATGGATAATGGATAAAAATGAGCAATCCACATCCACAGTGCCACAATTATGCATCAATCCACAATGGGATTGAGAGAATTGCACATTAGTTAGATTCAATTACTTTAAATTTTATCTTTAATGCTTTTGATTGAGTCTTTTAATGTTGTTAATTGAATTTCATTTAGTATGACTTGTATTTGATAATTATCTTGTTTGATTTTAGTTTAATTATGCTATTATTTGATCATCTTAGCTAACCATATGACAACGAGATAGACATAAGTAGAGAGGGAAGGAGAGATAGAGAGGGGGGCAAGAAGGAGGGAAGGAGAGATAGGTGATATAGATAGAACGAGAGAGAGAGAGAGAGAGAGAGAGAGAGAGAGTAGAGAGGGAAGGAGAGAGTGAGAGAGAGGAAAAGATGGGGGAGGGTGGAAGAGAGAGAAGTAGAGAGGGAAGGAGGAAGGTGGGGATATTGAGAGAGGGAAGGAGGGAGAGAGGTAGAGATGGAGAGAGAGATAGAGAGGGAGAGAGAATGGTGATATAGAGAGTAGAGAGGGAGGAAGAGAGAGAGAGGAGGGAGGGAGGCAGAGGTAGATATGGAGAGAGATAGAGAGAAGTATATAGGGAAGGAGAGATAAAGAGGGGAGAGGAGGGAGGGATAAGAAGAGAGAGAGGTGGAGAGATTGAGAGGGAGAGGAGGGAGCGAGAGAGAGGTGAGAGAGAGAGAAGTATAGAGGGAAGGATAGAGAGAAAGAGATAATAGCGAGATAGAGAGAAGTATAGAGAGAAGGAGAGAGTGAGAGAGAGAGAGAGAGGGGTCTAAGAATTAAGGGATAAACAATGAATGAGATAAAGAGAGATAAAGATGATACAACTTACTAATTACTAAAATTTGACCTCCTGATTACTAAAACTTGACATGTTGATTACTGAAATTTGACTAAGTCTAAAAAATTATAAGATCTTCCAAAAAGTAGAATTTGCATTATAACTCCTAGAGATCTGAAATCACTCTCAAACATATGAAACTGTATACATGAAATATAACTTAAAGTTGACATTTACATATATGAACATTTATTTTCTTATACTTAAATGTTTATTTCATGTATATAGTTTCACAGAAAGAGAAGGAGAAGAAAGAGAAAAAAAAGACAAAGAGAAAAAAATTCAATGCAAGACAAAACATCAACACGTTATAACACACCCGCATTTTGTGAAAGCCAAACCATAATGCGAGTGCATTATAACACACTTGTGTTATGACTTGGTAATGACCGAGCCTAGGCTCAGTCACTACCAACTCATAACGTGAGTGCGTTTTGTTATAACATGCTCGCATTTTCTCTATTTCGGGACTAAAAAGTGGAGTGGCCACTTTTTGGTCCCCCATCTTTGTACACTTACCCTTATAGGTTTTGATAACACTATTCTTATCATTGATGTGCTAGTGAATCTAGTGGACATTACTGATAGAAGTTTTAATACTCAATTTTCTAACGGTGTTACAATAGTTGAGGACTCTTCATGATTTCTATTTTGGTGATGAAAGAATTCTTTAATGCACTCATTGGATATTATGATTTGACAACTATAGATCTTATGTAATTTGTGGCATGATATTTGGCTATTTTTAGGGCTAATTTTTTTCCACTAAATTTAGCTATTTTTGTAATAATCCTTGGATGGTCCCTCATTAGTCCCACTGAGTATGTGCCAATGTTAGTAGTCAACTCTTATGGCCAATATGGCTCATATTGTGTAATCTATATTATTTGTTGAAGTTATTCTATAATATGAAAAACATTAATTATAATGTGATCATGTTATAATGTTATAATGATCCATAATGCTTTAAATAACACTATACACATTATACAATAAGTAAATTCTTTAAATAATGTTATAAGCACTATAAAGTGTTTGATTTATAGTAGAAGTACATTATAATACACAACGTTATTTAAACTAGTTATAAGTGGGCAATTGTATGGAAATGGGGGACAAAAAGGTGGTAAAAAATAAACACTTTTTTTTAAGTCATCTAAATTTGAACTTGGATGAGTAATTGAAATGTGTACACTCAAAATATGAAAATATAATAAGAACGAGAATTGTAGTACTTCAAATCTAGTTTCTAAATTACTAAATATTTTTAAAAATGGTTAAGGTTAAGGTGGTGAAATATTGAGTACACACAAAAGTGTTCATGTTTTTATCACTAAAATGCAACATAGTGTTTGGTATACACCCCCTATTTTTTTGCACTAGATTCTTTTAAAGAAATGATATAAATATAGCTAAGAGTGTGCACTAAAATTTGTGTAGGGGTGTGTGCAAGAAGTTGAGTCCATATTTTGGCCAAAAAGTGGAAGCATTTTTCCTGATTTTCAAAATTTGTCACATTTGACCTAAAATTTTGAAGCACTTAAAGATTGAATCTTAAAATAATTCAGTAATATGAAATGTAGTACTCAAAGTTTAGTTTCCAAATGTGTAATAGTTTTTAATACTCAAATGATACAAATTTATTTTCAATAAGCATTTCTACAAACCACTATTTAAAAGTCACTTTTTCTATTTTTTTTATTAATTTTTTAATTGTTGTAATTGTTGTTTTGAAAACCCCTAGTGTACGTCAAGCATAAGTAGATCTAAACTTATCACTTTTTGATATTTTTTTCAAATTGAAAATAATTGTCAAAAGATTGTTCACATATATTTATTTTTTCGAAAAATGCAAAAAACAAATAGTTATAAAAAAAATAAGAAAACATGTTATTTCAAGTTTATGGACTAGTTTTATAAAAAAAAAATTGAAAAATTGAAAAACTGAAAAAATAATTCAATTGTAAAAAAAATTACATATTTGAAATCTACACAGTCTCATCTATAATGGGTTTTAATTTCGTTAAATTTTTTGCAGAAAATGTCTTTAGACATATGCCCAAAGTCACTATTTTCTAGTGACACTAACATGACCATCAAGTTGTAGGTCAAAGCAGGTCCAAAGCTAAGGGTCATCTCCCCAAGCCTTTTTTTCGACTCGAAACCCATTACATAAATTGAGCCAAGAATTGAAGTTTTAAGAAACAAGGTCCCATTTAGTTTTATTTTATTTTTTAACCCTTTAGGATACGAGATCATGTTTCTAGAATATGGGATCTTGCTTTTGGCTCAGGGTCCTAAAGCAAAATGCGATCCCATTTCATAAAAAGTGGGATCTTGTTTCTCTTTGGCCGATTAGGCATTTTTGAACTTCCACGAGAAGTGAACCCAACTTCTTGCATTTACTCGTAGTTTTAAAATAATTTTTATCAATATTTTTTGTGATTTTTCAAAGTGGGTGCATCTTGAAAATTGCATCATTGAATGTGTGCATCACAAAAATAATTGTAATTAAAATTTTAATGTGTATATAATGAATTGTAGAATAATACTATATTTTTCAAATTTAGATAAATGGATCAAACATTATAATGAAAAATTAGTGCATATGTATTAGAGGAATATAAAATAATAGTACAATAAAAAAAATTAATGTATTAAAAATAGAAATAAAAATTATCCGGATAGAAATTGAAGACATGGCTCATCATTTTAGTGGCATTTTCATGATTTTTTGTTATAAAATGAGTAAATTTAATAATGTTGAAGTTTAAAATTGTTATCGAATATGAATAATGTTTGTAAGGTATCATAGAGGTCCAACCCATAGACATGTTCATCCAAGCCTATTTCAATCGTAAAAGGGTCTAATAAAATTTTGAATAAAAATATGCTCACGTTATG
>VDFB02047144.1:48916920-49085213 GCA_007258455.2 Sequoia sempervirens | reverse complement strand
TAGATTTGATCATGTAAGTTGTTTCTATCGAGTTTCAGATCAAATTTTGTGATCTATCATCAAAAAATTAGAAGACGAGTTTTCTCTTCTCTTATCTATTATTTTTTAATGATGGATCATAAAATTTGATCCAAAACGGAAATAAAAAAAAACTCACCAATCAAATCTAAAAATATCTCAAATTAATTTTGTGGACTCTAGAAATTTAATACTTGCAATTAATCTCTTTTTCGTTCAATCTGTTGATTAGTGGCAATCTTTTACTATTTTTTTTTAATTGTTCAGTTGCTGAGTTTTAAGCTGGAAGTGCAGGTGACACTGCAGTTGGAACCAATGTTCAAAAGGTCCATCACAAACGTGAAAATGGGCGAGCAAGAATTAGAAGAGAGGATAGCGCAGTTTGCAAGGGAACACGAATTTGGAGACGTAACATGGTATCCTGGGCAGCGTAAGGTTGTTTACAGAGTGGATGACAGAGTTCCTATAAATCAATCTGGAGATGGCGTCAACGATTTTATTGGCTTTCGCAAAACCTTAACTGCAGCGTTGGCGCTTGCTCGTTCAACAGGTAAATAAATCTAAACCAAACAATTCAACACTCAGGATTATTTATTTATCACTGTTATATAATACCTGAAAATATTGAATGCGTGGGGCAGATGGGCCCATTTGAAACCTATTAAAAAAAGCATTGTGTGTGATTTACAAAAAATATGGGTTCTGCCATTTCTAACGTGTTGCAGAAGAGATGCAAGAAGCAACAAAGGACGCCAGGGGAAAGTGCGCAGCGGCCAGGATCCAGGTAGGCGCCCTGCAGGCCTCCGGTTCAGGATTCAAGAACAACGACCTCATGTTCAGCAGCTATCCCATAGTTGGTTATCACAACAAGCTGCAGTCTGCGGGGACATGCCTCAATTCTACAGAAGACGCCCTGATCACAGCTTGCCCATGGGATCCTCGCATCAAGGGAGAATTTTTCCACCAAACCACCATGGCAATCAGCCTGAACAAGATTGCAGACTTCATAAGGGACATAAAAAAACTGAGGGACCTGAACCCCTCTGGTCTCTGTGGATTGGAGCTCTACAATGGCATTCTCATGCGCTTTGTCAAGGCTTCCACTGCTTATCTGGGGGCCCAGGAGGATTCTGTGGACCTAGATTTCACATATTATCGATCTAAGGACCCGTTGGTTCCCCGACTTAACGAGGACATGCTTGAGGAGATTGAGCAAATGGGGTTGTTTAAGTATGGAGGTACACCTCACTGGGGTAAGAACCGTAACATTGCATTTGAGCGAGTTATGAACAAGTATAGGAAAGCTGAGGAGTTTTTGAAAGCAAAGAGCAAGTATGATCCGGAGGGACTCTTGTCCAACGAATGGACTGATGCAATGCTGGGAATAGGGAAGGAAGGAGTGATTATAGTGAGGGATGGGTGTGCTTTGGAGGGGCTGTGTTTGTGTGAAGAGGACAGCCACTGCGCTCCTCAGAAAGGCTATTTTTGCAGAGCGGGAAGAATATACAGAGATGCTAGAGTTTGTAGATACCAGGTATAGAATAATGCTCTGTTCATGGATGACAGCCATTTACGTGGGTGTACCATATGTACCTAAAAAGAGGTGAAAACATTAAAGTTTATGGAAATTTGTGTGTAGTGGGATGGATACTGTTGCAACAATTGAGACCCTCACCACACTCAAGCAATTCATTTGAGGGCTTAATTAGGGAGGATACAAGTATTGGTAAGTATGGTGTACTAAGTTGAACATTATATTGACCCCTTTTTAATGGTGTTTGGGGTCAATGTAATTAATAAACATTTTTTTCATGTCAAATAAAAGAAATAAAGATTAAAGGTTATATAATAGTTATTTTGTTCTTATTTGTTGTTTTACTATCAATACTACATAGAAGGGGGGTTTAAAACAATTTTTTAGACAATTTTTAAGTAAATTGTCTTAACTTGAGACTAAAAAAAAGTTGTTTATTGTCTCAAGTATTGTCTTTAAGGGAGTGTCTCTATAAAGACAATATGACATAGAAATATTTTTGTCTCTTTAAAGACAATATGAAATTGTCTCTATAAAGACAATATGACATAGAAGTATTTTTGTCTCTTTAGAGACAATTTCACGTTTGTCTCTTTAGAGACAATTTCACTTTTGTCTCTTTAAAGACAATAGTTGGGATTAAAGACATTGTCTCTACAGAGACAATATGTAAAAATTGTTTCTTTAGAGACAATATGTAAAAATGTATTAAAAAAATAAACAATTCAATGTTTTCAAATTCTCGTCGTCCTCCTATTTGTTGGAGTTTTTATTTTTTATTTTTCAAATGCGATGGAAAATTATAATAGAAATTATCAATGATTTTGAAGTTGGAACAATGAACAGTTGTCGAATACACAAAGCATAATGTTCATAAAAAACAAAGAAAATAATGCATCCTAATCCAAATTCATAAAGTAAATGCCAATAAGTATTTTTTTATTTATAGTTTATAAACTTGTTCATACAATCATGAGCAACACGTATGTCATAACATGACATACACAAACGATTCATTTCTAGGAAAGAGAAAATGTTAATATTTTCCTAAAAGCCATTGGAATATACCCAACTACCAGCATAACTCTTTCGAGCATGGCAAGGTAGCTTGACAAAGAGTTGACTCAATTGTCTGGACTGGACAATTTTGCTTCAGAACGGGAACTTTCTTCTTGCATGCTTATGTATGGTCCTCTCAAAGGCTGATAACTTTTCATTGTAACAATCCACTAAATCATGTACTTTGTTATTGATGAACGACAAGATTTCCAAATCGTCTTTGAGCATAACACAACCTTTCAAGATTTTGATATGATTTTGGAGAGAGTTGAATTCTTCCTTTAAGATAATCAATACGGTGAAAGCAAAATTTTCCTGCAAGCAAACAATATTAGATTTAACAAGTAAATCCATTTGCATTATTCATTTAAAGAACCACAAATCCACAAGTCTCTACACATTAACTGAAAATAATAAATCTGCAAATCAAACCCCAAAAAAATATCCAATTATAAGCAACCACTACACTAGTCATTTGATAGCCCAAAAGTGAAAATATGTGATCCCAAAAAACTTTCACAAATATTTTCTTTCATATAACTTACTGCTCAAGCTGGGCTGCAAACTGTGCAATTTTAAGTTGGCACTGGTTAGCCGTACTAGTAACTTCTTCACCTTGATAGAGCCCTGCAACTCGCTCAAACTATTCCAAAGCCAGTTCCAAAGTTTCTTCAGCTTCATATATTTCACCGAATTCCTGTAGAAAACAATATTTTGAAGTACATTGGAAATCTAAATTATGGAAATTGACTTCTAAATTTCCAAATCAAAATCTGGTTGATGACCTCCAATATCCCAATTGAAGTATAAAACTCTAGAAACCAAAAGATCTGATAGATACATGAAATTCTAACTTTATAAATTATAAACAATAAAATTCTGCTTAGACACAACCAACACACAAAACAACCAAAACTCTCAGGTAAGCCAATTTCAATTATGATGCTAAGGTAAATCAATCACAGAAAAAAAACTAAACGGACAAGGAAAATATCTATGAAATTTAGTGTAATGAAGAACAGTTTAGAAGCTGTGATAGTTTTAGCATAACAAGGAGTACAATACAAGAAACAGCTGTGAGAAGAAGTACCAAGAACTGGAAGTTACAGCCATCTCCCACTTTAAGAAAAAGACACAAAATAATGGACTGGAAAGAGAGGACAGCCATAGTAGTGCCAAAACTAGTGTTGACCTTAGAAACTACTATCTTTGGGTCACCATTCAAATTCAAGGAGGACTGTTTGGTCTTTGCTCTATCTATGACCCCAATCACCTCTTAATATGACCTAAGTTTGGAAATGGATGAGGTATAACTCACCATTATAGATTGGGTTCTCAAGGGAAACTTTAACATGGTTGAATACTCTTTTGACATACGTTGGAGTAACAACTCACACTTGTCTTGAGTTAAATTTGATGCTTCTAGATCTTAGCCCATAATTCTTTGGGTGTTTTTGACTCATTCACTAGATTTGTATAAATAGTTAAAATCACCATTGGTCCACTTGGAGTAATCGTAAAGATAGATTCTTCAGAAAATGAGTAGATTAGACTACATTAATCTCTAATGGTTCAAACAAGTTCAAACTTAAGCACCCTTACCTAGATTAGAGTTCAAATGCTGGAATTGATTCCAGATAAAATTTGCATGCTAATAACACATTCTTCTTGCTCTTCAACTTGAAAGCAAATGTAAGACAACCTTTAGATAATTTATACTATAATTATTAACAATCAACAGATTAACATTCTAACATTAAAAAATGCCAGCATATTGTACTACCTCAGGATGCACAATTCCAAATGCCCCAATGCTCTTCCCTTTAAACATAATATTTGCTTGTCTACTAAGGAAAAACTCTGGCTCCTGCAATCAGAAAACATCAGAGCAATGTTATTTATAAATTTCAGTAAAGTGTTTATGCTAGATATGACTACTAGAATATTCAAAGAAAGTTCATTATCCTTTTTCCCCTATACTAATTAAACAAAACCATTTGAATCTTACATGAGATGGCCTTATATAATAGCCTGAGTTATCTCCAACTGAAACAAACGGTACACCGACAACTTCCATAATTCTGTCCACCAGACCATGAATTACCTGCAGGAATCAACAAGTAAAACATGCAATGAGAAAATGCAGGGTATCTCAGACTTAATACTAAGAACTCCTTTTGTCCCCAATGCCTGAAAGCATAAAGGCCTTTCTATAGGATGAAATGATCAAATTTCAATTTTATAGTGTAACAAATTTATTTCCAGTCAAGAGGAGTTCCATTCATTCAATTGTTTAAAACAATGAAACAGAAAAGTATCTGTCATATTAGACATAAAAATATATTTAATGCTCTTCAAGGAAACAAATCCTATGACAGATATATATAGATAGCAGAAATAAATGACTGAAAAGACAAAATAGGAAAGCGGGAAAACAATTCAATATTTGAAGTATTTCAACATGAATTATAAGAAACACCCCTTAATTGATAAACTTACATATGAGACCTCTCGTTGGTAGTCAAAGTCAGACCTCAAACCTCACCATAGGTCATTCACCCCCAGAGCATGAACTTGAGATGAGGGGGGCCGGCCAGTGACATCATCCTCGCTCTTGCCTTGGGTCTTCACAAGCCCATGTCCAAGAGTTGAGGTGCAAAGTTGGAGTTCCTAACTTTAAAGGACTGGTAAAAGCAGCCAAATGAAGAAACAAATATATCTCTTCAACCAAGGTGTTAGCTTATATTTTAGTTCTCAAGGATGAATGGGAGTGAAAAAATTAATTCTACAATGAAGTAGTATGACGAGGAATTATCATGAAAAGATTGATTAGCTTCAAGAAACCTCTTAGCAGTTCATCTACAAGTGACTCGTCAGGCTAGCAATCACCAGGCCTACCAATGGAAACAATAAAAACCTAAAATTTGAAAGAAAAAAAGACATTGGATATGTGGTGACAGACAAAGTTGTAAGGAAGAGAAGAGGTTGCAAAATGATTGCCAAATATAAAAGTAGAAAATAGAGTGTGGAATGATGAGGCCATGAAAATCCTTGTGATTGTAATTGAAATTGAATCAAATAAAATCAAATTTGTTTGCAATCTTTATCTTAGTGAATTAAGACAGTAATTATCTGTTTGGTTTTGAATTTGTGAACGGTTCTTGAGTAGAGGGAGGGGAGTCCTTTTTGCGTCAATACCTACTGCACATGATTCATTAAATCCCAAGGGAAGGAAGTAAACAAAATATAATAAGTTCCAAAAATACTTACTAATAGTACTCACTTGGAGTTGTTTCATTGCCCAATGACACTTTGTAAGAAACATGATACTCATTGCCATGGAGAGGGAGATAATTTCATGGCCTGCAAAGAGAAGAAATAGAAGAGTTTCTACCACAAATTCATTAGAAAGAGTAATATCAACCATACATGCAAAATCAGCCAAAACATAATACAAATGTAATATAAGTAGAGCAATGTTGATTCCACACATAACATTGTTATTATGGTCGTGCTTTTTATATTTTAGGTGTGGACATCAATACGACAATTTGTATACAAGCTTCCATACAAAGCTGAATTTCCCAAACCCAAACCTGTACCCCTGGTAATTATAATTTAGATTGTTTAAGATTCATGCTCAATACCCAAAGGAAGATTACCGCAGTTTGTTCTGTATGTAAAAAGAAGTTTAATTTCTATAAGATGTACACTTTGCCTCCTTTTTGAAATTATGAATGAATATTTTTATGAAGTCATCTTTATAAATGCTAATGTTTCTTTTTATCTGGTAAGTCATGTGAATTGTCATGATTATAGATTATGTTGTCTTTTCCTGTAGGGGAATGCTGCCTGAAGCAAGGCAAAATGGAAAGAGTACATGATCTCCTTTGATAATAGCACTTTGTACTCCAAGTGCAGCATGTGGTTAATGAAGATGTTCAGGGAGAGGAGTAATTCAAATGCTGTTAGGAATTTTTTTAGATGGCCATGGACAAGAAATCCTGGTGGAGCATCCACAACTGTAGGGTTGTTAAGTAGTATGCCCCCTGAGATTGAGCTTTCTGATTATCAACCATTACCAAATGGTGATATTGAAAGTCCTTTGGATCTTCTCAAAGGTGAAAGACAAAAAGTGGGAAAAATTTCAGATCTTGATCATTTTTTTGAACGTTTGTATAAGTATTACTGTGAACATGGACTTCGATGCATTGTGATTCGATGGATTGGTAACAATGTGAGCTTGGGGTTCACCATTGTCTTTTCGGGAATATGCTTTCTATGTGTAGACTGGCATGGTCTAATTACTCTTAAATGTGGAGGACCTGGAGGTGATGCAGTTCAATGTGACCTTGCAAAGATTGCATTCCGCAAGCATCCTTTAAAACCATTCACTTTGTACACTACAGTGGTTGTTGGATATTTAGAGTTATTTTCTTTATACTGGATTTTTTGCTTTCTCATATTCTTTTTACAGCTGAAAGACACACTGGAAATCCGTGACTTTTACCATAAAAGGTTGTGTTTTTTGTGCCAACAAGTTTAAAACTAACAATTGAATTTTCAATTTGCAGAAATTTTGTGTAATTATACTTAGGAGTTTATCCATTATTTTGTGTATTCTTTGTGCAGCCTTAATATTACAGATCAAGAATTGCAAAGGATGTCCTGGTCAGCTGTATTAGAAAGGACCATTCAATTTCAGAGCATTGAGCGGCTTTGTGTTGTCAAGGATCTTTCTGCACATGATGTTGTGATGCGCATCATGCGCAAAGATAATTACTTGATTGGGATGTTGAACAAGGGTGTGCTTGCCTTACCAATTCCTCAATGAGTTCCTGGTGCAGGGCCTGTTGTTCACCGGGAAGTCGATGGAACTGAGAATCGTCTAATTTTGACAAAGACTTTGGAGTGGAGTTTGAAATGGTGTATATTGCAATATATGTTTGACAGGTTTTGTTCCTACCTTTAATTGAAATTATTAAGTTTTTAGCTAGATATCAATTAGATGAAGTGAATTGTGATACTATTAATCTGGCGGCCATGAAATGTACAAAAGGCTTCATTGATTTCTATCCTAATTTCTCCTAAATTTATTGCAGTGCTATAGACTGTCTGTTCATAATTAATGCAAGTAAAAATAAAAGCAGAATGTTCAAACCATTGCAAATGATTTCTATTAAAAACCAGCTAATGGAAATATTTAAACATTTTGAATAATTTATATAAAAGACCAGCCATTCTGGCTATGTGAATATTATATAGTAATAATTATTTATTCATTATGTATGATACCAGTAAACCCATACACTGTAGTTAATGAGATCTCTATTGTTTTCTTATGATGACAAACTAGGGATGTTGTTATTCTTTCAACATTTAAATATACTTAGATGCTATGGAAATTGGAAAGTGTCGCTATAGAAATTTTATTTAACCAACATGGGGCTATCCCCACCTCAGTTGTGGGTTTTATTAGTTTTTTAACAATGCTCTGAAGAGTAGTGAACACATTTCAACATCTTAAGTGGAGTTTACGATTCTATATGTGTAATACTTTACTTTGGACTCTGGAACATAAGTGAGTGCATTGAATATCCCTTTTTGCCATTATGACTTGTTCCAAGCATCATGAAAATTTAGGCAAATTGAAGCAGATAGGTCAAACACCAGCTTCATCTTTAGGTGCTAACCCCTAGATCATGAAGCCATAAGGCAACAAGATCACGTTTTGATTGCAGAGTCACATCTTTATGGCTCTATTTCAGTTAGTGGGGAAAATGTGACTTATAAATGTAGGTGGAATTCCTATCATGCAATGTATAATGGAGCTGATGTTGGCATGGATAGTCAATAAGGTGTTGCAGGGCAGATTTCACTTTTTCATCACAATCACAATCCACCTATTGCCCTATTAGCATATACATCGAAGAAGATTCATATGATAACCAAATGAATTGAATCAAAGCATGATCAGGTGTATGAATTTGATTCCACATTGAAAGTATGATCCTTGGAACATCTTATTGATACTTGACAAGGGTTTAAAAAAAGCAGCAGTCTCACATGTGGGCAAGGTTCAAGCTAAAACCCTGAACAACATTCGAGAGTCACAGTCTAATAGGTTTCAAGGAGCATTCCAAATGAAAGTTTGGATGCAAGGGTCACCAAGAGACAGTAGCCATTATTGAAATGCATATGTGTGAGATAGGGGCAGCATTCTTTGAGAGACGCTAACTTGTTATCTAGTACACCTATGCAGTGGCAAGGATAGTAATCTCATGAATGAATTTGATGCATAGTTACAAACCCTGTTTAAAGCCTTTGTAATGTGTGCAGCTTGTGCAGGGTTAAATGTGACTGAATATAGTGCATATGACTATGCAACATAGGGTTTTATGGTACATTGTTTAGTCAAATGCACGTGACAGTCACCTAAGGGGGCGGTCTTAAAGTCCAAAAGAGCTCGATAATAGTGTTTTATATTATGTGACAGTGCACAATTTTCAGTCAAGCTATTTTTCTCTGCCCCACATTAAAAAAGGGTAGGATTTCAAGTACAAGATATCAGTATATATATGTTGATTGCAGACCTATTCAACATTCCTTGAAGGAGGTTTTGTGTGTAAATTTTTTGTCAAAATCCTTCAAGTATATTCAAGGGAATTTTGAATTTTCCCAAGCCAACTTGTTTATAGAATGGAATGATCTGCTGTCACGAGAATAGACAAATTAGACTACAATTTAGAATGAATCTCATGATCTGGAAGTGATGATCACAGTAACTCACCTTGATGATGCCTGGAGTGATAATGTTGGGACCCATAGAAGAAAATACAACCATTTGTGGTGCTAGACTAACGTTCAAAATTGTTAAGGTTCTAATAATCTGTGCTGTGGGATTACTAATTATCCCAATCATAAGCTAGTTGGTGATAGAATAGACATGAAAACAAATGTGAAAATTTTGAAAGGTTCTTTAGATTCACCATTCTGATAACTGAATTACTTGTGTATTCACAGTCACACCACCAGATAATGAAATAATTAGGAAATATCAAACAAGAGCTGATTAATGTTACCTCTTCATTTCCATTCCTTCCTAGAAGCAATCTCATCCTACAAAACAGAACAAACATAAATCAGTTTGAGTAGAGTTTCTGGATTATCTAATTACGCATGCTAACTTGTAAAGTAGATAAAGAGACAATAAAGAGAACCACAAGGATGTAACAAATTTAGAGTTATAAACAATCTACTTACCACTTTCCCTTGATACCAGTATGTAGATGTCACTAGGTGCATTACTTTGAATAACAATGTCCTCTTTTGGAGGTGAGTAGTTTAAGGAAAATCCTTAAACTATAGAAAGTACTTTGAACTTTTCTCTTGTACCAGCGATTAGACTTCACAAAATGAATTGTACATGAAACACTATATACATTATATATATATAAAGTAGGCAATGAACAATGTATTGTATAAAACCAGGGAACTTTTTTCGTCTGAATGAAAACTAGGCAAGTTGCTTGCAATAATCGATGTAAGGAACATAAAAGATCTTGCAAAAAATCATTTTGTTAAGTTCTTTTCTTCCAATAAGTCCTAAGAGCTAAAAAAAGCATTCTAATCTATATATTCTATTGTTTTCTTATCCACGATCAATCCCACATGATTAGACAACAATAGACTCAAACATAAGAAGCAAACATGTCTTTTGTTAATTTGTTTCTATCCATCCTCTTCCTTTATGTCCTCTTTCTACGAGGAACTATACTAATACGAGGCACTATTCTAATTGTGGGTGTCAATTGTTCATCACATTGGACACCCTCCTCATTATTCTCTTCTCCCACTTGCTCCTCATGTTCCTCTAGCTCCTCTTCATGCTCACTACCTGATGAGTTGGATTGTTGGGCTTCCTATACACAACAAAATTTAACTCATTAAAATAACATATCAAATCACAGTTTTAGCTTTGCTTGTTTCATTTCTCTATGCAAAAAAGAAACTATTATAATTCTAGGTGTATCTATCTATTTCAATATCTATATCATTTGTTTTGCAATGGAAATGAAAGCAAAATATGAAATTTTATTATATCCCATCATGCAAAGAACTTACCTCAGATTCATGACTAGTGACTAATTTCTCCCCTTGATCTAGCATATGTTGTCGAAGGCCTTTGGAACCATGTAGTAAAGCATATTTTAGGAGGTCCTCTGAAGCTTCCTTTTGAAATTGGTGAACCTACATAAACAATTATAACCAAATTTATAAGGTATAATGACTCATAAGATACAATTAACTCACAAGTTAATCATGACTTTTTTATGAAATAAAGAATACAATAGATGAAAATATTGACTTACCAAGCCACCACAAATGCTATTGTACCCACCAGATCCTAATTTATGAGATCCAATACTTGACACCCTAGCTTGGGTTGCTTTTGTTGTATCTCGAAGGCGTCTTTTAGATCCTGGTCGTGCAGATGGCCTATAGTTTGGATTATTGTGGGCCTTCCTCTTAAATTTGGCATCTTTCATAAGCTCATCCCATGTCACTTGGTTTGTGATCCAAGCTGGACGTGGATATCTTAAGTCTTTTGTTAGCTTTGACCTTAGATTGTCTCATTTAGAGTGAATGTATTTCCGAGCAATATCTAAAATAAATTCCTTATTAAAACCAGGATTTCCAAATGCTACTATGGCATCCTTAAATAGTTCATCTTTCTTAGCATTGGCTTGCTTCCTCCAATCCATTTGAATGGTATTGCCAAATAATTGTTCTGCACGACGAAAAATGAAGTGAAAGAATTTCAACCCCATTTCATCCTTCAAGACATTTCCTTCTGAGGTGAGCAAGATTGTAACTTCTTGCGTTCCTTTTGTGGTCACCGAGGATATTGTTGTAGTTATAGGGGTTGAGGTAGATGCCCCTATAGGTACATTAGTCACATTGTCATTTATTTCCTGTATTTACAATGAGATCATCAAACAACCATTTAATCACAAATTAGAATCACAAAGCAACCATGTAATCATCAATACTGCTTTTACTAGTCAACATGTTATGACATTGATAAAAGTAAAATATGAACTAGAAAAGAATAATAAGATAATATTTCCATATAATTATACCTGTTCATCTGAAGTAAGCCCTGCACTCCCCAACAATGTCCTCTCCCATAACTCAATTTGCTTAGATATTTCTCTCCTAATTTCAACATTTTCAGGAGTATCTGGTAGGATCCTTAGTATTCTTGATTGTGACTCTATAAGACTCCTCAAGGAAACTTGTTCAGGTGTTGGTGGAAGAACTCTAACTGAACCTAGACTTGATGTAGAGGGCATGCTATGAGGTATTGTGCTTGATGCCACACTTGTGATAGGTGTTTCCAGTCTAGATGTAGAGGGCATGACACATCTTTTTGAAACATCCTGCAAGGCACAAATATAAATATTAAAGTGGTATTATGGCAGAAATAACATAATCAAACCCACACAAACATATGATTGAATCTTACTTTTTGCACAACATTGGGTGTATCGGATGGCATAATTGGATCTTGCATGCCAACAAGATGCATTCTTGGGGGAATTACTCTAGAAATGTCCTATAGCAAAAACACAAATATTAAAAAAATATAAAAGGTGAAATAAGTTAATTAAATGCACAAGAATCTAGATCAAATCTTACCCCTGGCATAATACAAGATGTATTAAAGGGCGTGATAGGTGTCGACACAACTTTAGAGATGGCATGCATTCCACAAACATAAATTAACATAATATAATACAAAACACAAGATAATTGAACCTATAAAAGATAATTTTCAAACTTACCTCATTCACCATCATAGCAATGTTTTGCCCTTGCCCGTTCCTTAGCATTTCAATTAGCCCATTTAAGATCAATGGATCCCCCATAGTAGAATCTGGAGTACCCATTGGAACATTCTTAAAGAAAAACATAATGACATAAAATGACAAAATATTAATTAAAGAACATATGCAATTGATATTAGTAATATAAGTCAAATTCACTAGCACATGAACAATAACATACATAATTTTCATTATGTTTCCATACATAAGAAAAACATAAACAATCCTCAACTTCCAAAGTTTTTTCAGCTTTAAGGTATTGTGTTTCTCTTGCTTAGGTGTCAATTGCATAAAGTTCATAGGTGTTGATTGCGTAAAGCTTCCAAAAACAAAAATGTCTTTCAGGTTAATTGTTAAAAGTAAAAAAATAAAATGAAACAACTTTGCCAATTGAAAAAAAATTGCAAGCTATATTCATTGACGTTACAAACATCCAGTAATAGAACACTCAAAATATTCAAATTACTTAATTTCCATTACATTTTGTGTACAATTAAAAACACAGCTACTTCTGAAGTTAGTTCGCTGCCCATGGACTAAGCACCATAATCCTTTAATCCTGCAGGGGCTAGGCATGACACCTTACTCAGGGTTTCTCCATACTGATTTTGCTGACATACACATACAACCTCATCTTTTCAGACTGGGCGCTTCAATCTCTGAGATCAGGGCATATACCAAACCAGGAGGCTTTTAACGGGTATCTTATTTAAATTTTTGTATGTAGTTGTGTTATAACTGTTGTAGCATTGGCTCTGAAACTGCTGCTAGTTCATGCATCAGATGTATGCAAAGGGGGTAGCAAATATGTTGTTATGAAATTCACTAATCAGGACTAAAGTGCCATTTTCTTAATTTGAGTATTTCCTTGAAAAAGAATCCACATAACTTCTAATATTTCTTGAGTCATAAGACAACATTATTGTTGTCATTAGTTGTTGCTGGTGTCAATGCATTGGGCACAGCAGCTGGAATCTTTCTAATAGATCGATCCGAAAGGAGGCGGCTTGCAATATTGAGCTTGATTGGTGTAATAGGAGCATTAGTTTTATTATCAGTGGTCTTCTACCTTACTACAACAGATGTGCCCAGTGTCATGAGACCAGAAAACCATTTTGTTGTTGAACTTTTATGCAGTGCCACACATTCTGAACAACACACATCTCGGTCTATTTCATGCCTTGACTGTTTGCATAAGGCATGTGCATTTTGTGCTGCTCCTCAAAACAAGGTATATGTATATCTTCGATCCTATTCAACAACAACCTAAAAAATGAAAGGTTATTAAATGTCAATCACCTATAGCAAGCATATGCTTCCTACTAGATCTATTATGATCATATTATGTCTAATCATTGCATATGCAACCAGGTAGCTGTTTAATTCACAATGGGACTATTGCTGGCATTTGCACTAGTAGTTCTAGATCTTGGTACACACAATCTTGCCCAAGTAACTATGGCTGGTTAGCTTTGGTTGGCCTTGTACTTTACATTGTGGCATTCTCCCCTGTGATTCAAATTCCATGCATGCTATTCCCTGATATTAAATTTATTCTCAGCATTGTTTTTTAACTTCTTAAACCCTTTAAGGCCATTGCTATATTTTTTATTTTCTTTGAAGTAGTATTCCATATTTTGTAAACTCTTGTCAAATTTTCCCTAAGCACTTATGTTCAAGCAATCATATATAAGGATGAAAATTCCTTAGGATTTTTGGAGATTAGAGGATGAAAACCATTTGGTTTCAAGAGTTCAATTGCTGCAACTGTGACAGTTTTCCAGTGGAGTTAGGAAGGTTATTTAAACCTACACACCCTTCTATGTTCAACGTTGTAGCTGTGATAGGTTGCCAATGGAATCAAGGAGGTTATTTAAACCGTTACAATATTTTATTTTCAAGTGTTGCAGTTGCACTAGATTGTCAATAGAATCAAGGAGGTTATTTAAACCTTTGAAACTTCCTATTATGTTCAAGTGCTACAGCTGTGACAGGTTGACAATGGAATCAGGGAGGTTATTTAAACCTCTACAACTTTCTATTTTCAAGTACTACAGATGTGATAGGTTGCCAATGGAAACAAGAAGGTTTTTTGAAACCTCTACAATCTTCTATGTTCAAGTGTTGCAACTGTGATAGGTTGCCAATAGAATTAGGGAGGTTATTTGAACTTTTACACCCTTCTATGTTCAAGTGCTGTAGTTGTGATAGGTTACCAATGGAATCAAGGATGTTATTTAAACCTACACACTCCATTATATTCAAGTGTTGTAGCTATGACACGTTGTCAATGGAATCAATTTCAGAAGATTCATCCAAAGAGGAAATTGATTTCCCAGCTGAAGACTAATGATTTTCAATAATTTTATGGATCACAGTTGGTTACAAATTACAGGCACCCAGTCTATTTTTATCATGTTAATAACATGTTAATTAGCATGTTAATAGCATGTTATTACCTGAAAATGAAGGCCTTGGGATTTTCTCAGAAAGGAAACATCAGATCCTAGGCTCTCTGCAGAACACCACATTGAATAGAAGTCTCTAAAGGTATTAGTGGAAAGATATTATGGAAGGAAACCTCACAACCCTAAACTTACTTCATCTAGCAAAGTCCATTGCAACCTAGAAGACCAAAATTCAAACACTAATCCAAGAGGTACTAGTTCACATTACATATTTATTTTCAATGGTATTTAACAGGGCATATAATTTTTTATTTTTCAGGCAGGGCTTTAACATTAGGCAGGTTTGCAGTTAAAAGGTAACTATATAGAAGGTTGTTGGTAAGTACAAGTGTAGGGTTAGATGTGTAGGGTTATTGATTACAAAAATACCATCATATAAAACTGATATGCAGTTAATATAGTTTTTAACTGTAGAGACATGTGACATTTAAACTCAACATATTTTCTACGGCTGTTCATTTTTGCTAAAATGAAATCTTTATCAGGTGTGGAGGGTGACAATTATAAGAAGTCAACTATGAGCAGATGTAATGCTGAATCCATGATGCAATTCATAGAGTTTTTTTCCACACAGTCAACCATTGCAGCATCTTCCTCTTTATCAGCATTACCCTGGCCTACAATCATTCCTGGTTTTGAAATTCCCAAGCCACCTGATTTAACACAGGTTAACAAAAACTCAATATACCTGATTGACCTGAGCATAAGTCTGTTACTAATAGACAAGTTAATGACTCAAAATTCCTAATCATCTACACTGTAAACTCCCAGAACTAATACTGAACCTGTAAAGAGTTAATTATATCAAGTATTGAATCCTCACAACCATCTTAAAGTGAACATGATGATCAAACAATGTCATTCTCACATGAAATATCCTCATCTGATGGTATAAATGCACCATCATTAATGGGCCCTAAATCCACAAATAAATTAATACCATAGTTTTCATGGTCTTCTTCACCTTCAACTACAGGTAAATGAAAATCAATAAATTCATCATCTTCATGGACTTGATGCTCATGTGGTTGCTCATATCCTTCAGAAACTTCAGTAAACTCATCATGATCTTCATCTTGGTCATATGCATCATTACTAATAAAGTTTTCATCATCTCCATCTTGGCCATCTGTGTCTTCAAGGGGGACTTCTGCATCTTCAAGAAAATCATGGTCCTCTACATCTTGAACAAATGTTACTCTTCATCCTCTTGGATCATAATCAATCATGAATGACCAACCAGGTTGTTCTAAATTGGGAATTAGAAATATCTGCTCACATAGATTTGGAAACACATAAGGTTCAGAAGTGGCTTCAAACCTAGATGTATTGATCATATGGAATCCATTCTTGTGCAGAAATATAGTTTTGTTTTCACCCACTTTGATAAGCTTGTACCATTGAACACAAAAAATAACTTTTTTGAAAGATATAAAATCAAGCTCTATAATATCCTCCAACACTCCATAATAGCGAAGTGTGTTTGTGATTGGTTGTCTATCATTTTCATGTGAACGACATTCCACCTCAAATGATGCTGAAATTACACAATCATAAGTTTGTCTCTTGTCATCAACCTTTTTGATGCAAAAATGATGACCAAAATTCCACATTCCTTTGTAATATGTTACCTGTATTCATATAAATATTAACTAATTAGATTCAAGGATGAAAAAGTTAAAAGGAAAATCACTAAATACCTCAAATATGTTAGTATATATGCATCACCTCCCCATTTCTAGATCCTTTAACAAAATTTAGTTGTTGTTGTGTCACTCTATTCTTCCCCTTTGTTGCCTCATGTTCAATATTGGTCTTTAGCCAATTCCATGAGCATCTATCTAGCCATTTTCTTTTATGGGCTGCAGGAAGTCCTCGAGCAGTGTTTTGACCATGTCTATTATATACATTGGTCCATGCCTTTTCATCCTCTAAGTTCTTTTGTTCAGTGTACTTCTCCATCCATTCCAACATAAAGTCAGAATTGTATGCAACATACAAATGTAATGACTCCCACTCCTTAGCATCTACAATGAAAAATAGAATTTTTCAATAAATTAATAATGATTTAAAGCTATGTCCTATAAAATTTAAGATAAAAACAATTACTTCAAACATTTTTGTATACCTTTTATCCTCTTTGAAGTCCCTTGACCCTCTAATTTTTCTCCTTCAAATGATTGAGGTTGGTTACCATCCCATAATCGAGGAGCTTCAAGATGTAATTCAGGTAAGTACTCACTCAAATAAACCATTGTCTGGAAAACCATGTACCCCTCAACCATGGACCCTTCCGGTCGAGCCTTTTGCCTCACAAATTGTTTTAGAACCTTCATATATCTCTCCACGAGCCACATTGTCCGAATATGGATAGGACCACACTGTTCAATCTCTTCTACTAGGTGTACAAGGTAGTGCTCTTGAGAATTGAAGAAGCTCAGAGGGAAGTACATTTGAATATCACACATCAAAAGTGGAACATTCCTCTTCCAATAATTCAATTCATCCTGATGTATCTCTTTAGATGAAACCCACCTATAGATATTAATGTGTATTATAATAAAGACTTATTATTTGTTCAAAACTAAAGGAATAAACATATATAAAGGTATTACCAATAATGCACTTCAAAGGATAAGAGTCATGGAAGAGTATGCATGATGGATTCAAAATACCTCAAATATTTGGATAATTTGTAAATAGTTAATGTGACATCACGATCAAAGGTGCTCGGTATTGCTGTGCGCAACACATACTACATGACCATTAACAAAAACAATGTTAAAATATGCATGAAATTATGTTATCACTAAGATATACAAATTTCTAATTATGTTGCCAACAAATGTGACATTCTAAAAAGTTACCTTAATCCAATTGTGCCAATCATTTGTTTTTAGCCCTGAGAACTTTGACCCATCTCTTGTGAATAAGTTTTTTAATGTTGCACCAAAACCATAAGGAAATCTTATGCTTTTCATTGTATCAATGATGTTTTCTTTCTCCCTTGACGTAAAAATCCATGGAGCATGAAAAAATGTGTTGTTTTCATGCAACCACATGTTTGGCATGATATTGGCAACTTGGAGGTCCTTTTGTAACTTTATTTGTGCTTCAAGGTTGGTTCCATTTAGATGTTTCCACAAACACTCTGCCACATTTTTCCCGATGTGCATAGTATCAAATAGGTGGGCTATTGGCAAGTTCTCATAATATTGTAATTTGTAAAAAATAGATAGTCTTTTCATTCCCAGTGGAAAGCCTGTCCCTTCTTTTTTGTCATATAGTGCTTTCCACCTAGCAGGGTTCATCTTTCTTGGCTTCCTCATTTCCACCTCCTTTCCATTGAACTTTTTTTTGTCACGCACTCGATAGCGATGATTTTGTAATAAAAATTGTTTGTACTCATCATACACAGTTTTATTCAGATCCTTTGACTGCCTATACAATGTTTTCGGCCCACATGATGGACAACCATGTTTCCCCTTTGTTTGTAGCCCTGAAATAAGAATGGAAACGATATTTAGTAAAATGGTAAAATGAATAAAATAATTAGAAATGTAATTTATAATATATTACCACAACAAACAGAGAGTCCCGGGGCATCATGGATTGTCCAGATAAGGATCGCATGAAAGAGGAAGTTTCTATCATTGATAGGTCTTGATACATCATACATATTTACACCATCCCATAATTCATGAAGCTCATCAATGAGGGGCTCCATGTATACATCCATATCCTTTACCTGATACTTCCCTAAATAAACAAAAAGTTTTTTATTAGGATTTAACTAAGTTGAATTTTTCTTTTATATAATTTTCAAGAAACCATTGCATTAATATGCTCTAGTACCTGGTATGATAAGAGTTAACATTGCATGCTCCTTTTTCATTGCCATCCAAGGGGGGAGATTGTTGTTAATAATGAAAACTGGCCAAACAGAATATGTTGTTCTAAGATCTCCAAAAGGATTGACACCATCCATTGCTAGAGAAATTCTTGCATTCCTTGGCTCATTTCTTAAATGTGGCCATTTTTCCTCAATCTCTTTCCATTGTTTGCTATCTGCAGCCATACACATGACACCATCTTGGCTCCTCCCTTGTGCATGATAATGCATATATTTTTCCAACTCCTTGCATTTGAACATCCTCTCAAATCTTGGCTTTAGTGGAATGTGTCATAGTACTTTATAAGGAACCTTCTTGGATACTTGATCTTGACGATACCTGTTTGTGTGACAAACTGGGCACTGTTGCAAATTTGCATTATTTCCATAGTATAGTATATGGTCATTTGGACATGCATCATATGTATTGTACTCCATTCCAATGTCTTTCATCACTGAAGATACTTCTCTATGAGAATGAGGCAACTTATTGTCCTTTGGAAGTATTTTGTTTGTCAAAAGTCTACATGAGGCAACAAATGATTTTTATAAGATAAGTATACACAATATTCGAAACTTTCAAGACATTTAGATCATTAATTTATAAGAATATTGAATCCTACCTTAATATATCGGTAAAGCATGTGTTTGTCAATCCATGTGTAACCTTCAAGTTCAACAACAACATAAGTGTCGCCAATATAGAACTATCTGCATTTGGGAAAAGAGGTGTCCTAGCCAACTGAGCTAGGGGTGAATCAATAACTTCTTCAGAAGATGTATAGAAGTCTTGGATAAATTCATTGATACCAGCCTCATTTATTTGCGAAGTGGTTTCATCCATAAATGTGTCTTGTTCTTCATCTTGAGAGCAGCTATCATCAGTGACATCCATTGGTTCTTCAAGAATATCAGGAACTGGAAGCAGCTTTTCACCAAAAAATCAATTGAAATGATCAATAATAATTTATTAAATAATATGCATATTTATTTATGATAAGAATAACAATTTGTTAATTATAGTGTACCTCTTCTATATAAACTCCATACTTCAATCTATGGATACCAACAAGTCGCCGCTTCTTTAGTTTCCTATTTTGGCACCTTTTGCAAGTGCAATATATCATTTCATTAAAGTATTCATCTGTCCCTGGAGCAGGTCTTGCTGCCCGTTCATCTGAATATTCAGATGATGATGATGTACTATTTCCCTGAATGCACCATGTACCATCAACAATAAGAGTACAACTTTTAACTTGAGTATTACTTCTTTTTGAAAAGAACGTGACTCTTAGGTGCATGATATGATACAGCTTAAGAAATTCGAAACTTTGAAAATGTGGTTTTAAGGTTACTAAGTTACCGGGTTCTTCAAAAACGGACTTTGTGCCCGCTCTGGGAGCATTTGGGTATGGGAGCAGCCTGGGGAGCACCTGGGAGCGCCCAGGCAGCCCAGGGTTGCAACCTATCATTGACTGATTTGATGCATCTAAACACCTTTGTACAACTTATTTGTCAGTTTGTTCAGGCCATACTTATACTAAGTTTGACCCATATATCAATCATGATCATCATTTTTTGTTGCAGCAGTTTGTGATCTATTTTAGCTTTGGGTTTCAAATTAATTTCAAAGGTTTTTTTTTTCAAGGTGTTTTCTAATTTGGAGGGTTTTATTGATGTCACAGAGTTTCATAATTCATGTAAATTACTCTAAAACATATGTTTTTTCATCACTAACTAGTCCAATCTTTCAATCATAAAAATTATATGAAACATTACTCTATGTGCTACCAATTAAATCCTAGGTTAGTGTTTCATTTCATTAAAATGATACTACAAGTACCAAAAACAACAACATAAATACCTGGTCTGCCATTTCGTATAGACACCAAAAAAATAGCCTAATAGAAATCTACAAAGCAAAGTGTGTGGATGCTAGTTAGGATCATTACATAAATAGCTGCTGAAATATATGAAAACATGTATCCCAAAAAAAACCTATAAATTATACTAAAATATAGCTTGAGCAACTAAAAAATATGAAGATTCAATTAAAACTTACATAGAAATTGATTATAAATTGCTGATGTAGAATAACCTGAAATACATGGATTTAAATTAATTATAACAGTCCACATACAATTACCATACACAAAAATTTAGAATTACCATATACAATTTATTTAGAATTAGCCCAACTGACTCTGATCAAAAGATAATCAGTCTTTTACTTGCCTACTTAATGGATGTAAATCACTAACAAATACAAAATGAATGATAAATACAAAATCTGTTATTTTATTAAATTTATCTCTGTTATGTGTACACTTCATTAAAGACAGTTGTTGAGCAAATCTAATGTTAGGGATCAAGTTGTTTTTTCTGGTCAACCATCAAGTCAAAAATATAGAAAAACTTTAAAAAACTAAAAAAAATCATTTTTTGGGGTGGTTTGCTTGGATTTAGTTTAGCTCTCCTACTAGATGAACTTGGATTTGCTCGAGTTTGCTATGCGATGGACTTGATTGTATTGGGGTCCATTTAGAGGAACCTAGGATGGCCTTCCAAGGGATCCATCCTAGGGCCTTGACCACATTCAAATTTGACTTGTATTCAAGTCTTTTTTGATGAAATGGTAACAAAGTCATATATTAATGTCTATGAATGACCAAAAAAGATCTATGGGACTGAAATTGTACTTGTACAAAAATAACAAAACAAAAAAGAAAGAAAGGGGAAAAAAACATGGGGTTTAACCTAAATATTGTAACCCCAAATAGTACAATTATAAATAGATGGGAGCAGCAAAGATCTTTCAAAGCAGCAACAACAAATGAACACCACCTAGGCAGGGAGCCAAAAGTCATGGATGTTAGTGCTTAGGGATGTGTTGGAGGAACCAATGATATTATCATAACATTGTAGGTGTAGCACTGTACAGGTTGAGAATTCTTGTCAGGGAAAGGCTTTGTCTAAGGGAGTTGGCCTAGACAATCCTAGGGGAGTTGATTCTACATAGAACCTTTGCTAACATTGAAAGCCAAAGCACTATTGGTAGTAGGAAAAAACTTGTAATATGAGGTTGCCCTTGAGATTTGTTCCATGGAGGAAGTGTGTGAGAGAGTCTTGACTTTGAGAAGATTGAACCATGATCATTAGAGTAAGAGTTAGGGTGGTAAGGAGCCTTAGCTATGTGGATTGCAAGGATGAGCAATTCCTCATTGGTTTGTCCCCTCTCATAGGTGAATTGCTAGTATCGGAAAGGAGCTTAATGCCACCACCATATATGATGAGTTGAAATTGTTTATGAAAGCTATTTGATGCCATGGTTTTTTACCCGAAAGGGTTTTCCACGAGAAATTTGGTGTTCGTGTCTTAATGGTTGTTCTCTTTATGCTTTATATGGTTTTATGCATTCATAGTTATTGAAAAATATTTGAAATACTGATTCAACCCCCCCTTACAGTATTTCTAGTGTGCTTCTCAAATATGTGATTGCTTTAGACATATATAGTGTAACATTCGATGCATGTTAAATACGTATCAGAAAAAATGAATACATGCCTTCAGAGAAGTCATGCCCTAGTTTTGTGGGCTTATCTTAATCCCTCCTAAAGCAGGCCTCATATATTTTCTCTTTAACAATCCAGATAGATTTCAGCAGCAACTATCCCATTGAAAGGGAATGTTCCTTGTGCTTTGATTTTCCATTGAAGCTTGTACTTAAGATCTCTCAAATTCTCAACTCAAAGTCCATTGATGTTTTTATCCATCATCCACTTATATGCAAAATCAAGGAAAAATTACTTGTATAATAATAGCTAAAATTGTGCCTTAAGTAGTTGCTCTCTTCTTTTGTACTAGCAAGTCTTTATTATCTAATGGAAAAATATTTAACACTCCCTTTACTCTTTTACAAATCTGTTAAAATAGCTATCAATGAGAACATTTCAATATCATTTAGTATCTTTTGAGATTTAAGATTTTGTTTCAAAACCATTTTCTATTACTCTATTTTGAGCTATTTGATTCAAAACCTATTAACTTGAACTTTGCAATTGCTTCCTTTGTAATAGTTCTGTGAGTTGGTGCTCACTCTCTGTAATCTGGGTTGTTGTCCAATCTGTTATTGAAAGAATCTGTTGAACCGTAGTTTTTTACCCAAAAGGGTTTTACACGTGATAATTCTTGGTGTCTCTATCTTTATGCTTTCCTTTTCTCTAATTTTCAGTTTTAAGGTTTTAACTTGCTCTATGGTGTTCAAATACTGATTCACCCCTACCCTCTCGGTCTTTGTTGTGTGATCTTCATTGAAGACCATAGTTGAAAAACTCAAACTTGGCAAGCCCAAAAAAAATTAAAACTCGGGGAAAAACTCGGCAATAACTTGGCAACTTTATTGAATATTTGAAAATAAATATCTTTTTAAAATATTCTTCAAAAACCCACATATATATTGAATTTGTAGAAGATATTAGTAAGTTACCGTATCAGGTTCGGGTATGCCAGTACGATACGACAATATTTTTGGAGAAGACTGTATAAACTATATTGAAGTATTCTATTAATATAGTTTATTCCAATATAATTGAAAAAATAGAGGATGCATATTAGAACCTTAGTGAAGTTTGAATGGATATTCTGTCTTGCTCAATGGTACAGTATAATTCACTCAGAAAGCACATTCTCTCATTTATGATAAGATGTTCTGCCATAACATCAAAATCTTCACATAAAAGCTCCATGAATTCCTCAAAGGTAAGCTTACAAGTTACTAGATTTTGATAAAGTGGTTTTGAGGGAGCTAATGGTGGTCCTGTAGCTCATTTATCTAACTAAAACATAACATCAGAAGCAGACCAACGAGATCTATAAAATTCCAATTGTTTATTCTGGTTGGAAACCTATTTTTGATATGTGGATATGCTGAGGTAGAAAAAGTAGGCTGTGGAAAATTACTGAATGTATAGCTTGAAAAAGGATACAACATTACAATACCCTATTATTAGTGACCTAAGTGACAGAGATAGGACCCAACACACCACCTCAGCTAAGTGTCCATATTTGAATTTCATTTGCTATGCACAGGTTCGTTGTAAATGTAAGCTGTTGCTAATGAGAGTGAGGTAACTGTTGGAAACATTTTCACAACATATATTTTCCCTCCACTGGACTGAAGACTATTTGCTATCTGCACTTTTGGTAGTTATATTGCATGTAGAAATTTTGTGTTCAAATTGAAGATAATATTGAATGACAGCTTTATAGCGTATCTCTTTGTCTTACTGTTCTCTCTTTTAATTGCAATCAATGGAATGCCCTCAAGATTATATGTATTGATCTGACAAGCTTGCATGGTAAAATATTAGTTATCATTCTTTATCTAGATCCTTTGCACGTGGATTAAAGTTCATGTGTACTTTAAAAAGCATGCAATTTCTTTTTTGTTGGCTAAATTATTGAGAAATATCTGTCATGCAAAAAAAGTGTATCTCAACTGTATAGTTGTATAGCTTTGTAGGAATCTTTTGTTTTCTTTAGAGACTAATAAGGGAGCCTACCAAAAGAGAGGAATATTTGTCCCACATGCTCTTCCACCAAGATATGTCCTATGCAACTTATATACGTTTCTGGTTACAAAATTGTGTGGGAATTTAGTTCTGTTGTAATTGAGTGGAAAATTAAATCACTATAAACAGTAGGTAGGTGCACATAATTTTGCTTATTATTAAATTAGTTGA
The DNA here is from genome assembly GCA_007258455.2 of Sequoia sempervirens. NCBI lineage: Eukaryota > Viridiplantae > Streptophyta > Pinopsida > Cupressales > Cupressaceae > Sequoia > Sequoia sempervirens. The sequence continues at coordinate 49,060,611 of VDFB02047144.1, read as the reverse complement.
GAGAAAAGTTAATGGACTTTGTAGCAACTAAAATTTTGAAGCACAGAAGATTGCAGGTGGGGAGAAGTTTCTGCATCCACCTAGGAGTTCAAGTGTACTCTCTTGGAAGAGCCTTGATTTTGTTATAGGTAGATCTCTCTTTCTCTCTCTCCACTTTATTTTTGTGTCAAATCTTGATTTATTGACAATAACATGACAATCTGATAATCGTGTTGCAAATGGTGGATTGCTTGTTTATGATATTACTACTCTCCTATTGAGCTAAATCAATACTTCCCATATATGTTTTGACTTTGTTCCATCAGTGTGATCAAAATCTGTTGCACTTCACTATAGCCATTATATTTTCTATTTGTTGGAAAAATAATTATTATGATACCTATAGCTTGATATTCTCTTAAGTTTGTTTGCAGATTCTTACTCCATATGATCATTGTAACTCATAGTGTCATTAGATGCTATGGAAGGAGTTGTTATTAGTTTGGGGTAAGTTATCTTTTGTCTATAGGACATCCACCAGCTTAGTGTGATAACTGGGTAACTTCCAGAGAGATCATTGTAATTAATATATTTTATGTTGTCAATGCAGTAGACTGGATTGACCGTAGAAGCAAAGCATCTGAGCCAACCTATCTGTACACTATTGAAAAGGTATTTTGGGTGTTTTCTCTCATTCCAATCCTCAGCTTCGTTAATTTTCCTTTTTTATTAAATATTATTATTGACAAAACTTTAACAGTGGCAGCAAAACAGACAAGTGATTCATATATAAATTTGCAATTTGATATTGAAACAATAACCAAAGGAATATGATTTACAAATGGAAATGGTGACTCCTTAGAGTTAGATCAATATAGATAAGGAACAATCATTAAAAAGAGATTTAAATTTGAGGCTTGAGATCATCCTCTGTAAGAACAACTTTAGTAACTGATGAGTACCTCAATTTGGTGTTGTAAATGTCTCCACCATATATTATAATGTCATACTTTATGATAGTAAGATTCATTTATATAACATGTGACAGCTAGTGAAATTGTTACCATGACACATGGGTCAAACTTGAAGTTTTGAAACTACTTTATTAGATTTCCTTAGGTTACAAAAGGTGGCAGTCATAGAGAAGCGGGCATATGTCTAAAAGTTCCATCTCTTCTGATGTCTGATATCATCAATTGTATTGAGTATTGAAAGTGCTCTCATTTCTCATAATTACTTTGTAAATTGCTGTTTTGGATTTATCATTTTTCTCCATTTGAGTTTATATTGGCTGATATAGGAGCCTTTTTCCAGCTTTGTGCCCTAATTTATTTTAGTTGCCCTTGTGCACTGCAGTAGCTTCACCTGAAATAGAGTAATCTCATTCCTGGGTACTCTTTGCTTGTTAGCCCCCTTGCCCCTCCACCCAGGATCAATTCTTTCTGTAATAAAACCTTGTGCCATAAGCAGTGGCTCTTCCAGTCCCTCCAAGAATGTAGTTCTATTACCCTGAAATTTGACTTTTGAGCAGATGCCTTGATGCTGCACTGTTTCCTTGTAACCAACATCCTATAATTTACCTTTCTTTGCCTAACACTGTCCAGGTACTTGTGACAGGAAAACTAACTAAAGCCTGCCTGAATTTTTTTTATAAATATATCCTATTCCAGGAAAAACATAAGTATCAGGCAATTAGTCTCAAGTTGTTTATTTGCTATAATGCTAAGAACCATCTCTTATGCTGGTGTCTATCGACGCTTCATCTCTAAATGATTTAAGGGTTTTGATTTGAAGGACATTTAAGTCCCTTCCAAACTTGGTTACTCTGGCTGAATTACTTTAACGACATTAGCTGCAAAGTTATCTCCATCCTGTTTTTGGATACTGGACAAAGCACATATACAGATTGACAAGATTATTTGAAAATCTGAAGGCCAGTACTGCTGCTGCTGGCCACTGCCTACAGTTGGCCCAAGTAAATTATTAATTTCCAAAGTTTTAATTCAGGCCTTGGAAATTTTATAGAAGGCATATTCTTAAAACAACTATTTTGATTTGCTAAGGTTGGAAATATTGTTTTTGAAAAAACTGATTTTAATCAGGAAGGTTATTTAAACATACACACCCTTCTATATTCAACATTGCAGTTGTGACAGGTTGCCAATGGAATCAAGGAGGTTATTTAAACCATTACAATATTTTATTTTCAAGTGCTGCAACTGCACTAGATTGTCAATAGAATCAAGGAGGTTATTTAAACCTTTGAAACTTCCTATTATGTTCAAGTGCTACAGCTGTGACAGGTTGACAATGGAATCAGGGAGGTTATTTAAACCTCTACAACTTTCTATTTTCAAGTACTGCAGATGTGACAGGTTGCCAATGGAATCAGGAAGGTTTTTTTAAACTTCTACAATCTTCTATGTTCAAGTGTTGCAATTGTGATAGGTTGCCAATAGAATCAGGGAGGTTATTTGAACTTTTACACCCTTCTATGTTCAAGTGCTACAGCTGTGACAGGTTACCAATGGAATCAGGGACGTTATTTAAACCTACACACTCCATTATATTCAAGTGTTGTAGCTATGACAGGTTGTCAATGGAATCAATTTAAGAAGATTCATCCAAAGAGGAAATTGATTTCCTAGTTGAAGACTGATGATTTTCAATAATTTTATGGATCACAGTTGGTTACAAATTCAACTATAACAGGGGAAAACCTATAAGATAGACACGTAAATCCACTTTCTGTAGCTTTTGAAGAACATTTCACAGAACAAAAGCAATCTGAATAGAAAGAGATTCTCCAAGAAGATGATTTAAATAAATCAAGTGAAGATGGTAGACACAAGGATGATGGGGAAGCTTCAGTGGAAGATCTTTCTTCATTCCAATTCCTAATGCTGAAATAACTGATGACCTGCATATTAACTCCAAAATCAAATATCTTGCCATCCCAAAGGCTTTTCAAAATATTCATTAACTTAGAGGTCTGGGATTCCTTATGATCCCCGTGAATTTGTTTCAAGACATTATGATTAATTCTATTTGTAGCTAAGTCATATTAATCATATTGATGCCATTCTTTGATCAAGCAAATTCTAGACCAAAATGAGCCAAAGCCAAAATAAATGGTGCACAAAGACGAATGAGGTATCAAACATAAGTTGTACTCTTTACAGATTTGGGAAGTGCAATCAACGAAAATCTCTACAAGTTCCAGGATTCACTGAATTTTAATTTCAATGAGGTGAAAGATAGTTTATGAGAGAGTAGATCACGCTATTTTAACTTTTAAGAATATTGAATGATTACTAAATGTAAGAGACAAGTCTATGATATTTAACGTTTCCTGGCTTGCTATTATCGCAGGGTACATAATACAATACAACATGCAACATAGGTAGGGGAGTAAGGAATTTTGACAAGATCTGGGGTTTTTTAAAATTTTACCTGTTTGCTTGGAGACGACCCACAGGTTGAAGAAAACGGCAACCCACGTGATGAAGAAAATGGCAGCTAGGGCATAATTATGTTTGCAAATCCAGCAAAAACCCAATACTGCAATCATCACTTCCCGCCACACCCTACATTCTTATAAGCTTCCTTCCCGCCACACCCATTGTAAGCCTTCCCGCCTGAAGAAACTCCATCCGAGTCCGACGCCGTAGCAGCAAACGGGAGAGCCAACTCACAGAGCCATCAAAAAGCTGCGAAAACAACAGTTTTGTTTGAGGGAAAAGCCATATGTGGGAAATAATTAATATATTTTTTGGAAAAGGTAGGTATTTTTTCTATTTTAATTTGAGACAATGTAAAGTAAAAAATAAAACTTAACTAGCAATTGCACCTTGGTGTGCAATAGGTACGCCGAAGAGGTCTAGAATATCCATTACGAAAATTTTATGTTTATATTTTCCATACATCTATGCAATGCAAGAGATTGATTGGTAGGCCATTTTGGAAATGATTTTGTTTGTGCAACAAAGGTCTCAATGGAGAGGTGATAGCTTCAAATGAAATATGCATCCACTTACAAGTATCCAAACATGAAAGAAACAAAACCTTTGAATCAAGAAGATAATCAGGCTTCATTAGTAGTAGGCTCATGTTATGTTTTTCATAGGGAGAGAGGGAGATAGAGGGAGAGATATGGATAGAAAGAGGGAGATATAAAGGGGGGAAGAGTGAGAGAGAGGTAAAGAGGAAGATAGATATGGGGATGGAGATGGAGAGGGGTATGGAGAGGAGAGAGAGGGATAAATAGAAATATAAAGAGAGGGAGGGAGAGAAAGAGAGGGAGATAGGTAGAGGAGAAAAAAGTAAAGAGATATAGAAGAGGGAGTAATAGAGAGAGAGGGGGGGAGATAGGGATAGAAAGAGGGAGAGATAGGGATAGAAAGAAGGAGAGATAGAGATAGATATAACTTAGGAAAGATAGAGGGGTTGAGAGAGAGATGGAGATGGAGAAATAGAGATATTAAGAGGGAGACAATGAGAGGGGGATGGAGAGATAGAAAGATAAATATATAAGAAGTTATATATATAGAGGTAGAGAAAGGGATATGTAGGGATATATAAAGGGGGGAAGAGTGAGAGAGAGGTAAAGAGGAAGATAGATATGGGGATGGAGATGGAGAGGGGTATGGAGAGGAGAGAGATGGATAAATAGAAATATAAAGATAGGCATAGGAAGTTATATATAGAGAGAGATAGAGACAATGTAAAGTAAAAAATAAAACTTAACTAGCAATTGCACCTTGGTGTGCAATAAGTACGCCGAAGAGGTCTAGAATATCCATTACGAAAATTTTATGTCTATATTTTGCATACATCTATGCAATGCAAGAGATCGATTGGTAGGCCATTTTGGAAATGATTTTGTTTGTGCAACAAAGGTCTCAATGGAGAGGTGATAGCTTCAAATGAAATATGCATCCACTTACAAGTATCCAAACATGAAAGAAACAAAACCTTTGAATCAAGAAGATAATCAGGCTTCATTAGTAGGAGGCTCATGTTATGTTTTTCATAGGGAGAGAGGGAGATAGAGGGAGAGATATGGATAGAAAGAGGGAGATATAAAGGGGGGAAGAGTGAGAGAGAGGTAAAGAGGAAGATAGATATGGGGATGGAGATGGAGAGGGGTATGGAGAGGAGAGAGAGGGATAAATAGAAATATAAAGAGAGGGAGGGAGAGAAAGAGAGGGAGATAGGTAGAGGAGAAAAAAGTAAAGAGATATAGAAGAGGGAGTAATAGAGAGAGAGGGGGGGAGATAGGGATAGAAAGAGGGAGAGATGGGGATAGAAAGAAGGAGAGATAGAGATAGATATAACTTAGGAAAGATAGAGGGGTTGAGAGAGAGATGGAGACGGAGAAATAGAGATATTAAGAGGGAGACAATGAGAGGGGGATGGAGAGATAGAAAGATAAATATATAAGAAGTTATATATATAGAGGTAGAGAAAGGGATATGTAGGGATATATAAAGGGGGGAAGAGTGAGAGAGAGGTAAAGAGGAAGATAGATATGGGGATGGAGATGGAGAGGGGTATGGAGAGGAGAGAGATGGATAAATAGAAATATAAAGATAGGCATAGGAAGTTATATATAGAGAGAGATAGAGACAATGTAAAGTAAAAAATAAAACTTAACTAGCAATTGCACCTTGGTGTGCAATAAGTACGCCGAAGAGGTCTAGAATATCCATTACGAAAATTTTCTGTCTTTATTTTGCATACATCTATGCAATGCAAGAGACTAATTGGTAGGCCATTTAGTAAATGATTTTGTTTGTGCAACAAAGGTCTCAATGGAGAGGTGATAGCTTCAAATGAAATATGCATCCACTTACAAGTATCCAAACATGAAAGAAACAAAACCTTTGAATCAAGAAGATAATTAGGCTTCATTAGTAGTAGGCTCATGTTATGTTTGTCATAGGAAGAGAGGGAGATAGAGGGAGAGATATGGATACAAAGAGGGAGATATAAAGGGGGGAAGAGTGAGAGAGAGGTAAAGAGGAAGATAGATATGGGGATGGAGATGGAGAGGGGTATGGAGAGGAGAGAGAGGAATAAATAGAAATATAAAGATAGGCATAGGAAGTTATATATAGAGAGAGATAGAGAGGGAGAGATAAAGATAGTGAGGTAAAGAGATATAGATATGGAGGTATAGGAAGAGGTAGAGGGAAATAGAGAGGGAGAGAGCTAAATGGATAGAGAGAAGGAGACGTGTCGAGAGATAGAGGGAGAAAAATAGATAGAGACGCACAGATAGAGAGATGGATAGGGGGATATAGAGGGAGTGAGGGAGGGAGAGATGGGGATAGATAGATGGGAGATATAAAGAGAGGGAGGGAGAGAAAGAGAGGGAGATAGGTAGAGGAGAGAGAGAGAGAGGTTTGAAAGGTGAATTATCATATCCTTAATCAAATGACACATGTGGTACCCTGAGCATAACTCCCTAGGGACACATGTAATCCTTGGATTGTTAGATATAGTGAGGGAGGAATAGGGAGTGTGTGTGTGTGTGTGTGTGCGTGAGAAAGATATATGGAGAGAGATAGAGAGGGAGATTTGTATAAATAGATAGAGAGGGAAGGAGAGGGAGGTAGAGAAAGAGAGAGACACTCCTTCTATCTATGTCTCCCTCTCAATCTCTATGCTTCTCATTATCTCTCAATTTCTCTCTTTGTATCTCTCTCATATTTCTCTTTATATTTTTCTTATGTTCTCTCTTCCTCTCTCTCCCTATGGTACTTTATATCTATCTGTCTCGTATATTCTCTCTCTCTCTCTATCTCTATCTTTCTCTCTCTCTCTCTCCCTATTTATTCCTATATATCTCTACCTCTATCTCTATCTCTATCTCTATATCTCTCTTCTATCTCTCTATATCTCTTTGTCTCCCTCTTTATCTCTCCATAGATCTCTATTTATCTTTCTCTCTATCTTTTTTTCTCTCTTTTCTCTTTTTGTATCTCCATCTCCCTATCTATATCCATGTCCATTTTTATCTTTACCCCCCCTCTCTCTCTTCCTTTCTTTCTCTTTTTCTCACTTTTCCTCTTTATATCTTCTCTATCTTCCTTAAGTGTGCAATGGGTACACTAAAGAGGTTTGAAAGGTGAATTATCATATCCTTAATCAAATGACACATGTGGTACCCTGAGCATAACTCCCTAGGGACACATGTAATCCTTGGATTGTTAGATATAGTGAGGGAGGAATAGGGTGTGTGTGTGTGTGTGTGTGTGTGTGTGTGTGTGTGAGTAAGAAAGATATATGGAGAGAGATAGATAGAAAGGGAAGGAGAGGGAGGTAGAGAAATAGAGAGGAGAAAAATGTAAAGAGATATAGAAGAGGGAGTAATAGAGAGAGAGGGGGGGGAGATAGGGATAGAAAGAAGGAGAGATAGAGATAGATATAACTTAGGAAAGATAAAGGGGTTGAGAGAGAGATGGAGAGGGAGAAATAGAGATATTAAGAGGGAGACAATGAGAGGGGGATGGAGAGATAGAAAGATAAATATATAAGAATTTATATATATAGAGGTTGCTATCATAATATGTGTGTACATGGGTTATGAATAGTCGGCTTGTGGCTATATTAACTTTCTATTAAGTCATATTATCATTAGTATATTGTTATTTAGTTGTTTAGGTCGGCCTAAGTCTTATATAGGTGTGTCTAAGTCGGCCTAGGTGATATCCTTGGCATAAATAGGTATATATATAGGAGGTTGTGAGTCTATTTCATCATCAGTTGTGAAGCGTGTCTCATTAGGAGATATTTGGAGGCTTTCCCTCGAAGTGGCTTATTATTCTCGTTATTATCAAGTATTTGCAGCATATTTCATATCATATTCTTCTATTGTGCATTTTACAAACAGAGGTAGAGAGAGGGATATGTAGAGAAGGAAAGAGTGAGAGATAACTTGTGATAAAGATAAGTAATAAAGATATGAAGAGATAAATAGAGAGGGGGAGAGAGAGATAAAGATAAGGAGGGAGAAATGGAGTGTGTATGTGTGTGTGTGAGAGAGAGAGATATATGAAGATAGAGACAAAGGGATATATATAGGGAGAGAGGGAGAGAAATGGAGAGGATAGAGATAAAATAGAGATATAGAAAGAGGAAGTGATAGGGAGAGAGAGATCTCAAAAGAGGGAGAGATAGAGAGATAGGTAGTGGGAAAAATGGAGGGGGAAGAGAGAGAAAGAGAGATGGAAGGAGAGAGGAAAGGGAAGAGGGAGAGAATGAGAGAGGGAGCATTGGAAGGATAGAAAGATAGAGATAGGGAGTTATATATAAAGAGAGGTAGAGATGAGGAGATATATGTATAAAGATGGGAAGAGAAAGAGAGACACTCCTTCTATGTCTCCCTCTCAATCTCTATGTTTCTCATTATCTCTCAATTTCTCTCTTTGTATCTCTCTCATATTTCTCTATATATTTTTCTTACGTTCTCTCTTCCTCTCTCCCCTATCTCTCTACCTTACTCCTTTATTGTCCCTATTTATCTCCCCCTCTCTACTTCTATATATCTTTGTCTCCTATTTCTCTTTATCTATCTCTTTATCTCTCTCCCTATGATACTTTATATCTATCTATGTCTCTTATATTCTCTCTCTCTCTCTATTTATTCCTCTATATCTCTACCTCTATCTCTATCTCTATCTCTATATCTCTCTTCTATATCTCTATATCTCTTTGTCTCCCTCTTTACCTCTCCATAGATCTCTATTTATCTTTCTCTCTATCTTTTTTTCTCTCTTTTCTCTTTTTGTATCTCCCTCTCCCTATCTATATCCATGTCCATTTTTATCTTTGCCTCCCCCTCACTCTCTCTCTTCCTTTCTTTCTCTTTTTCTCCCTTTTCATCTTTATATCTTCTTTATCTTCCTTAAGTGTGCAATGGGTACACGAAAGAGATTTGAAAGGTGAATTATAGTATCCTTAATCAAATGACACATGTGGTACCCTGAGCATAACTCCCTAGGGACACATGTAATCCTTGGATTGTTAGATATAGTGAGGGAGGAATAGGGAGTGTGTGTGTGTATGTTTTTGTGTGTGTGTGTGTGTGTGTGTGTGTGTGAGAGAGAGAGAGATAGATATATGGAGAGATATAGAGAGGGAAGGAGAGGGAGGTAGAGAAATAGAGAGGAGAAAAAAGTAAAGAGATATAGAAGAGGGAGTAATAGAGAGATAGAGGGGGGGGAGACAGGGATAGAAAGAGGGAGAGATAGGGATATAAAGAAGGAGAGATAGAGATAGATATAACTTATGAAAGATAGAGGGGTTGAGAGAGAGATGGAGAGGGAGAAATAGATATATTAAGAGGGAGACAATGAGAGGGGGATGGAGAGATAGAAAGATAAATATATAAGAAGTTATATATAGAGAGGTAGAGAGGGATATGTAGAGAAGGAAAGAGTGAGAGATAACTTGTGATAAAGATAAGTAATAAAGAGATGAAGAGATAAATAGAGAGGGGGAGAGAGAGATAAAGATAAGGAGGGAGAAATGGAGTTTGTATGTGTGTGTGAGAGAGAGATATATATGAAGATAGAGACAAAGGGATATATTTAGGGAGAGAGGGAGAGATTCAATGGAGAGAGGATAGAGATAAAATAGAGATATAGAAAGAGGAAGTGATAGGGAGAGATAGAGATCTCAAAAGAGGGAGAGATAGAGAGATAGGTAGTGGGAAAAATGGAGGGGGAAGAGAGAGAAAGAGAGATGGAAGGAGAGAGGAAAGGGAAGAGGGAGAGAATGAGAGAGGGAGCATTGGAAGGATAGAAAGATAGAGATAGGGAGTTATATATAAAGAGAGGTAGAGATGAGGAGATATATGTATAAAGATGGGAAGAGAAAGAGAGAGACACTCTTTCTATCTATGTCTCCCTCTCAATCTCTATGTTTCTCATTATCTCTCAATTTCTCTCTTTGTATCTCTCTCATATTTCTCTTTATATTTTTCTTACATTCTCTCTTCCTCTCTCTCCCTATCTCTCTACCTTACTCCTTTATTTTCCCTATTTATCTCCCCCTCTCTCTACTTCTATATATCTTCTTTGTCTCCTATTTCTCTTTATCTATCTCTTTATCTCTCTCCCTACGGTACTTTATATCTATCTATGTCTCTTATATTCTCTCTCTCTCTCTATCTCTATCTTTCTCTCCCCCTCTCTCTCTCCCTATTTATTCCTCTAGTATATCTCTACCTCTATCTCTATCTCTATATCTCTATCTCTCTTCTATCTCTCTATATCTCTTTGTCTCCCTCTTTATCTCTCCATAGATCTCTATTTATCTTTCTCTCTATCTTTTTTTCTCTCTTTTCTCTTTTTGTATCTCCCTCTCCCTATCTATATCCATCCATTTTTATCTTTGCCCCCCCCTCTCTCTCTCTCTTCCTTTCTTTCTCTTTTTCTCCCTTTTCCTCTTTATATCTTCTCTATCTTCCTTAAGTGTGCAATGGGTACTCTAAAGAGGTTTGAAAGGTGAATTATCATATCCTTAATCAAATGACACATGTGGTACCTTGAGCATAACTCCCTAGGGACACATGTAATCCTTGGATTGTTGGCATGAATCGACTAATCAAAAGTTAGTCTCCCTCTCTCTCAATAACGTTTAATTTAGATTTTAAGTTTGAAATTTATTTTATTATATAAATTAGGATAAAAATAAAATGAATAATTATAAATTAAATTATTTCTAATAACTTTTAATTATAATTTGTAATTTCATAAGCATAAATAAATATGTAAAATAAATTTCAAAGTTAAATCATACTATAAAGGAAATGCAAAATTACAATATCCATTTAAACAAATAACTTTAAAATAATTAAAATTTAATAACATGAATAATTATAAATTAAATTATTTCTAATAACTTTTAATTGTAGTTTGTAATTTCATAAATATAAGTAAATATGTAAAATAAATTTCAAAGTTAAATCATACTATAAAGGAAATGCAAAATTAAAATATCCATTTAAACAAATAATTTAAAAAAAATATTAAATAATAAACTTATTGAGAATAAATAATTAAATAATAGAATTAAAATTTAAAAAAATGTACTTAAAAAATATAATTAATATATTGCAAACAATAGTAACATTAATTTGAAAGTAAAATTGTACTTCAAATAAAATAGTAAAACTAAAAATAAACTGTATTAAAACTGTTAAAACTAAAATTTTAACTTTTATATTAAAAATTACAAGTAAGATTAAACTTAAAAAACTAAAAAATAAAATGAAAGGTAAAAAATCAATTTCTAATTTAAATATAGATAATTTTGATTTGATTTGATTTAATTTTAATAAATTTTATGTGATTTAATTTAAAATGTATATTAAAAAAATTTAAATATAAATTTACTAAAACCTACAATAAAAAAACTCTAATAACTACTCAAATATTTTTTTAACTTTAAAAATTATTAATTCTCTTTATCACTAAATACCAAATAAATAAATTTATTAATTCTCTTTATCACTAAATACCAAATAAATAAATTTATTTATTTCTTGGAAGGAAAAATCGAACAGTTGTAGGCTTTGTAATGAGTGTTTCTTACGTTTTTTTGACTAAGAACGACAAAAGAAAAAAAATAGTGAGAGACAATGTAAAATAAAAAATAAAACTTAAATATATTTCATTTCTATTGTCTTAATTTGAGACAATGTAAAATAAAAAATAAAACTTAAATATATTTAATTTCTATTGTCTTAAATTTGAGACAATGTAAAATAAAAAATAAAACTTAAATATATTTCATTTCTATTGTCTTAATTTGAGACAATGTAAAATAAAAAATAAAACTTAAATATATTTCATTTCTATTGTCTTAAGTTAAGACAAAATAAATAAATAAATATAACTTAAATATATTTAAGACAAAATTAGTATTTTGTCTTAAATGATCATCTTAAAAAGCCCCTCAATGTAGTAGTGTATTATAATTGATAGATATTTATGAAGGATCAAAGTTCTATTCTTAATAGAAGGTAGTATATGTGTGTGAATTAGACATAATTTTACTCTATATAAAATGGTGAATAATAATCTTATTTTTATTGGGGTCATCTCATAGTGCAATGTTTAAGTGGCAGCGTTGTTATAGCTACCAGGGTTCAATCTTTGTTGGGTCATTGTGATCACAGATTATGCCTTTCTTGATCCAATGTGCTCACAAGGTTGACTCGCAACATTGAGGTTGCTCTTTGTGTTCATGTCTGAGGTCCGACCCCTCATTGGACTGGTGTGCTCACGGCCTCAACACCCCTACTAGCCTACTGTGCTTGCAGGATTGGACTGTTCAATTACCTTCATGTCGGGGAGGAGGCCCCCGATTTTTGGCCTTCAAAGATGTGGCCCTTCACAAACACTCTTGTCGATTAATTTATTATTTATTTTTATTAATAAAAAATATATATTTACTATTAACCTAATAATTTAAATATATGACTTTATAATCAATACTTGCTATTATGAATATAAATACAATCTAAACATCATAAAGATTGGTTGTTTTGATAAGAGAAAATTTGCAGACAAGGCTAAATGATAAGCTAGGGAATTCAATTTGAAGTTGCAATTGATAGACAATTTAACTTACTATGTGGCATGAAAGATCTTTAGAAAGATAATGTAATGATGTTTGTAACCTTTTTACAAGCCTTTATAACTTGACAAATATTTATAATTTATTTTAATAATATTTATTATTTATCACATTTATCCTCTACTTGCACTACATACCCTAGCCAACATTATTCTATACATATTTTCATTGACATGCATAGACGCCTATTGAATTCAAATCCCTTTGCTTTTGTAATCTAAAAATAGATGGTTCATTATGTCATGTATTACACTTTTAATTACTATTGCAAGGGTGAAATGTGCATACCTTGTACCTTTTCCATTTATTTTGAGAGTAAGATTTTAATGGGTTACATTATATGCAATAATTAGTACACAAGTGGTATATTTCTACATAAAAGTTGGACAAAATAGTTTGAACTTTCTCACATCCCTAAAGTTTTGATTCAATATGTAGATTATCCATTCCTTATCTTGAGGTTAAAAATGTAGCTTAAATTTGACCTCCTTAATTTTTAAAATAAAATTTATTCCTAGGACAAATGGGTAATCCCACAATAATGAATCTCACTTTTTGGCGAAGATGGACATTTCTATCAACATTTTTAATTGAATATTCATTTTTTGAGACCTATAGTAGCTAAACCGTTAAGAATTTGAAAATGATGTGAACTAGTGATTTGTGGCAATTTATGTGTAGATTTTATATATATATATATAAATTGTTTTTGAAATAAATGGCAAATCTTTCAACATCTCCTTTAATAACTAGTTTTTAATAATAAACAACATTTTAAGAAAGTAATGTTTATGTCGTCCAACATAACTTTTTTTCTAGAAAGGATAAAATTTTAATTTTAAAATACAAATAATTTTTAACATTAATATCTAGTGCACAGATATTTTTCATAATTTTTTGTTACATAAATATTTTTTAATTAACTTTTGAAGTCATTGTAACTATAATTTGGACATATGTGTATGTTGTCAAGCATAACATGTGTATATATCGACATTCATTTTTTTTTGTTGAAACAAGGACATCAATACCTAGTGCAAAGGTATTTTTTGAAATTTTTTTACAATGGTTTACTATTTTTCCACCTCTGTAGAATGAAGAACTTGATGTTTAATGAAAAACCTATGTTCGGTAAAAATTGAAAATTGAAAACATGATAAAATGAAAACACATCAAAACTATACTTGTTGAAAAACTCGTTTCAAGGGCTATGATATTGCAAATTATCTTGTCAAGCTAACTACATTTGAAGGTCCAACTTGAGGTTTGAAACTAGATTTTCTAAGGGAATTTTGAAGTAGAAACCAAAATTGTCTTGCTAAGCACCTTCATTCAAACATCCTTCAATCAAAGGCACCTTTGATCGAAGGTTTTACCTTCATTCAAAGGCACCTTTGATCGAAGGTTTTACCTTCATTCAAAGGTCTCTGTGTAAAAAGGATCTTCGTATGGAGAATATCTTCGCTCGAAGGTTAACCTTCGATCAAAGGTCTTTGTGTATAGACCTTCAAGCGAAGGACCTTTGTTTGAAGAAATATCTTTGAACAAAGGTGTTCTATTAAATCGTCCCTCTTCCCTCCAAAAACTTCACTATCCCAAAAGTGGGACTCATTATTGTGAGATTACCCAAATCCAACTTAATTTTCTAACTTGAGTAAAAAAATGTGTGATTTGCATGTTAGAGTGTTGTATAAAATGGTAAACCCCAATTCATTCTATGATTTATTGAATCATCAACTCTTTGACTTTAATCATACATTATTAGTTAGATATTCTAAAATTAAAGCATCAAAATATCAACTAGCATTTGCATTTTCATCAATAATGATAGATTAAGTGTCTTACATGGTTGCTTGACTTGTATTCAATTTTGTTTACATTGGTAAATTGACAAAAGGGGATTAACTAAGGAGAATATCCATTTCAAAAAAACTACAATGATATTTATAAATAATGCACCAAGCTTCAAATTGTAGATTAAGATACCCAAAGAGGAACAAGTTTCAAATATTCAAGTGTGTGAAGATCAAATATTTGGACAAGGGTCAAATCTACATAGAATAAAGGTTCATATACACTTAAGGGAGATGGTGGTGTAGATATATTTGATCAGTGCAGGATCAAGGGCATCCAAACTAGGCCCTAAGTGGCAATGAAAATTTAGAAAAACAAACTTAAGCAACTTCACATAAGAATTTGAATAGGTTATTAACATAATTTTGAAAATATGTAGGAATAGAATTTGTAACAAATTGAATTTAGTTTGTAAGCTACTAGGCCTTTTTTGGAAGTAATTTGATTTTGTGAAAATTTAAGATTTCAATGCAATTTAAAAAAAAAAAATAGGTGTTTGTTCGGCCACCCTAATGAGGAGCACACACACACACACACACACACACATGTGTGTGTGTGTGTGTGTGTGTGTGTGTGTGTGTGATAAGTAGAGGACACATGCCTGAATGTATCACATACTTTTTGGTAATTTTTTTGCAAGCAAATAACTAGTTATGAATTTTCTAGTAGGAATTATTAAAAATGAAAAACCATTTGTCCGACCACCCTAACTTGGTAAAACAATTATGAATTTCATTTTTTTTAAAAACTATAGTTTGTGAAGCATAGTGTGTGACACATCTTTCAGATTCAAAAAATGTATAACCATATAAAAGTTATAGATGTTATTCAATCAACCTATCAATCAAGACTTTACACATAGTGCATGTAAAAAATTAATAATAATTACCTATTAAATTCAAAATAAAGCATATCTTATATTAGTAGAATGTTGATAATTTACTGAATAAACCCTTTTTATTTCATCAAAATCAGATGAAAAAAACCATCAGCACATTCAAAGGTGAAGTTCAAAAAACCCTTGCAACCCTACAAACATGTTGGGGATGTTGACTTTTTCAAGTTGGTCACCCCCAATCCAAATCCCAAAGCAAAAACAAAGCAAAATAGATATATGTTATTAATGGATATTTGACAGAAATGGATATCCATTTTTTAAAGGTAAAAATGGATATCCAATATAAAATCGATGTCCATTATTTTAATTTAAGAAACAAATATCCATTTCTTAAAAGAAAAATATTAATATATAAATATGTATAGATTCAAATTTAAGATGTCAAATTTATATTAATATTAATATAAATATTTAATAATATAACACTATATATATTAATATTCATATATATATATTATATTTTAACATATAATATAATATATGATAAATAATAAATACGAAGAAATATTAATATTAATATAATATATAGTATATTTAATATAAATAATTAATGTTATATTAAATATAAATATAATATTATATATATAATAATATAATATATTATAAAAAATATGTAATGTAAAGGATATATTTGTTTTTTAATTAGAAATATTAATATATATAAATATCACTATAGATTAAAATATAACATGTTATATAATATTAATATAAATATTTATATATTTGAAATATTAATATATATATATATATATATATATATATATATATATATATGATAAATTAACATATAGTAGGAAATAATAGGAGCGACCAAAGTAGTTTGAATTCTACAGACGAGGGAGAGGGCGACTCTGAGTCGGAGGATGGTGATGGCAATTGGGAGGTGATGTTTGGTGTCTGCTACGACTTTGGGGGGATCTCATTGGAGTTGGAGTTGTCTAGTCTTTAGCCCTCTTCAAGATTTATGCTGCTGCGATGTGGGAGCTGGTGCATTTTGGCTACATGGAGGGTTCTTGTGGTTGCAGGTGGCTTGGTTTTGGTGTTCTTGTGTGTGTTCCCCTGGTTCTAGATGCTTGTTGTTGTGGGAGAGGCTTTTCATGTCTCTTTTATTTCTTCTGGCCTTGTGGTCTACTTGTGACTGTGGGTCGATTTAGTTCATGTACCTGGTTGGGAGAATGTTGGAGTCATGGTCAAGTTTTCTTCCTACCTATGTGTGGTTCTTTTGTTGTTTTTGGTTTTATTGAAGGTTTTTTTGGAGCTTCTGGTGGTCAGCTACCCTTAGTGGGCTTTGGTGGGGGAGGTTTTTCCCTCTTTTAAGCCTGTGTCTTTGAGGCTGGGAAGTTTAGTTGGGTTGGCTCCCCTGCTCCTTGGGCTTGGTGTCTCGGGTTTGATTTGGGGCTTCCTTCTCTCTATTCTTGCTTGGTTTGTGGACTGTAGGCTTAGCAGTCTTTGTTGGTTTTCTCGTTGTGGCCTGAAGGGCCTTTCTGTTGTCCTCTTGGGACTCCTTTGTGGAAATTGGCGGAGTTGTCTTTGTTTTGGTTTCAGACTGACCTAGTTGCCTATTTCTAGTATGAGTTATTTCAATTTGGGTTTTTGTGTTTGGTGTTTTGCCCCTTATGGGTTATGCCATTTTTGGTTGTTGTTGGGGCTGAAGATTTCTTGGCTTGGGTTGGCTTATTTTGGGTCTTTTTCAATTTCTTTTCTAATAACTGAGGAATCTTTGTTTAATATTATTATCTGGTTTCCCCTTCTGAATATGAAGCAGTTGAGGATAAATGGGGAAAATCCTTATTTCTATCTATTGGTTGAGCTATTTCAAATAGTTATTCTAAAGGCTCAGGTGTGTGTACTCTTGCTCCTACTGGTTGGAGTGATATCTAAGTCTTTCATCATGTTTCCATCCCTTCTGATGCCTAAGGATGTTGTGATTGCTTTCCCTACTGGAGTGGTTTCCTTTTGCTTGGTTCTACAAGTGATGTCTTCTCTAGAGGTGAAGAATGCTCTTATTGAGGTGGATTCGCTTGCTATAAGTTTAGTGGAAAGCTCTGCTCTCTTCTTCTCATTCCTATTGAGGTGGAGCCAGTATGTGCAGGAGATTTGTGGATTTTGCTCTCTTGTCATCCTTCCCTATAGAGGGCATCCCTTTCCTATTGAGGCGGAGTGTAGGACAGTTGTTCATGATGGATGGAGCTGCAAGTTGGTTATTTTTTAAAGTACTTTGTAGTGCTCTCTAACCTTCCTATGGAGGTGGGGAGTTTGGATGTGATGACTGTACATGAAGATAGGGATATGAGGGTGTTATGCATTGCTAAATTGTCTATTCTCATTGGCTCAGTTATGGTTATTCTAAGTGGCGGGTTAGCTATGGCCTGGCTGATTGAGGTTGTGCTCGTGATTTGTTAGGGTTCAAGGTACTTGTCAAAACCTGGTTGTAAAAGGGTTTAGGATCTCCTAAAAACCTATTTTTTGTAGCTTGAGTTGTCTTGAATATCGTCAGATGGCTACTGTTGATGGGTTGCTAGTGGTATGCAAATTATTTTTTTAGCAGCTTCTTTGTCTTGAAAGGGTTTTAGGTTCCTTTAAAACCTCTTTGTAATGGGTTTTGGGTCCCATCAAAACCTGTTTTTCCCCTAATAACAAATATTATATTTAATATAAATATTATACGTTATATTATATAAATATAATATTTAATATATTTAATAATATAATATGTTATAAAAAGAATTATTTGATGGATTGTTGCAAGGGATTTTTAAATATTATATTTATTATAGTAATTTACTACAAGGAGTTGAGAGCAGTATATACATCTCTCTCTCTCTCCCTCTCTCTCACCTTTCCTCTATACTTTTGTCCATCTCCACTCACCCTCTCCCTCTATATATACATTTCTCTCAATCTATCTCACCCTACCTCTCCCTCTGTAGTGTAGAAAAATGTATCCCTTTACATTTTCGCACTTGTTTGGGCCCTCCTTGCTAAAATTGAGATTCTTTATGTCTTATCTGGTCCTATTTTGCATCCACAAGCCTTATTTAATGCATCTTTCCAAGGATAATCTTGAAATCTATAAAATAACCAATCATAATTTAGTGATTTTGGATTATATGTCCCAGATTTAGTGATCTAGGACTCATATGCCACCTTGGGTGTATGGGTCCCACCTAAGTTTCAGGGCCAGTCTTAAATTTGTTATTAAACTTAACCTTTCTTGAAATTTGTGTCCCAAGATTAGCCTATTGGGACTCATACGCCCCAACTAGCATATGATTCTTGCTTAGCTTGGACCTATTTTAAATTCAAATTCTTGATGACATTTTATTCTCCTAGACTTTTTATGTTGGCTTGTAGTGTTGTAACTTTGAGAAATTTGGCATAAACAAGTATAAATACAAGGTTATTTCACACATTTTATCCTAAGCAATCTTATGAAAGCATTCCTATAGCAAGTTTATGAAATCAAGAGCATTCAAGAGTTGATTATCAAGTGTTTTGGAGCTATATTCAAGATTCAAGCATCATGTCAAAGTCATCATGCATCATGTTTGTTTTTGATCTAACATTTGTGATGTAGGTTCTTATGATTCTAGCAAGCATTCAAGTCAAGATCCATTACATACAAGCAAGAGTCAAGATCTAGATTTGTGCTAGCCATTACATACAATATTGTAGCCTTTTGTTCAAGGGTGTGGTGAGTTGAAACATAGCATTTTTTTTCATTCATCATTCCTTCATTCTATTTGATTTCAATTTAAGGCTTGATTACCAAAATGGAGTTTGACCAAGGCAAACCCCTATCCACTAACAAAACAACATTTTTTCCTCTCTTTGATGTGTGATTTACAGATCTAGGTTGAAGATCCATTGAAGAGCAAGATTGGAGAAAGCTGTCAAGGTTGCAAAGTTGTCAAAATTTTCACCTACATTGCAAGATCACGTAAAGTCATCTATAGGCCCTAATTCAGTGTTTCAAACTCAGAGATCAGAAGGGAGAGAAGATACAAAAGATCACTAGAGGATTCCAAAATTTTAGATCAACCCTAATACTAGGACTAAATCACAACTTGTGGCATATGAGTCCCAGTATACTTGATTTCAAGCATTTTATATAGATCCTGGTTTAGCAGTTCTAAATTCCAATTTTGGCCTAAAACCCTAAACTGGGACTAAATTGCCCCTACTGGCGTATGAGTCCTAGTGTGCATTAAAATTTAGATTTTCATTAGTGCATACCTTATTTCAAGCTTCTTCAATTTTCTAGGTGCCCCTCTGTCCTTTCTCAATTCATTATTCTAATTTTTAGTTTCATATAGTGAGTTGCACAGTTAGGTTTGCATATCAGTGCATCCTCCTCTTTCCAAGCCTTTGCTTGGTGGTGAACCCCTTTTTTGTATTTAATCACACCCCTAGGACACCCTATTGCAAATCTCTTTTCCCAATTCCATCCTTAGATTGAGATCTCTAGAGTTTCCTTTAATGAAACTTGAAGGTGTAGACACCTAAAAATAGTCTGGGGAATCTAATTAATTAAATACGACTTATTTGATTAATTAATCTTAAATTCATCTACTTAGTAAATAAATAGAAATATTTATTTATATTAAGTTCATTATTAATTCTTCATTTTTATCATATGATTTCTCCCTTAATTAAATAAACAAAATTAAATACTTTGTTTTATTTAATTATTATCATTATTATTTCTTCTATACTTTATCCATTAATTCTATCTTAAATTAAATACACAGCTTCAATAATTTGTGTTATTTAATTACCTTATCACGTTTCTTCTTAATTAAATAAAGATATCCTAGAATCTTTAATTTAATTATCATATTCCTTTTATTTTAATTTAATAAACAAATTCTATAGTTTGTTTTATTAAATTATTTATTCCTCTTTGCTAAATTTAAATAAACCAAAAATATTTAAATAAATGCAAAAATCATTTACCTCTATTCACTCACCAATAAAATTAGATTTTTTAAATCTAATTAATTCAACTGTCATTCACGGGAAGAGCTTCGGGGACAAACCTGCAGGAAATCCTCTCAATCTTCTTTCCTCTCATCTTGCTTGGTGTTTTCATGGGGAGAAACAATCCTCCATGATCAGCTCCACCTTCTCATCTCATACCATTCAATTCTCTAGATTGAATCTCAACCTCTGTTGTGTTATCCCTTCACAAATGAGTGCCGTGAAATCTATAAATACAGGCTTCTGGCTATAGGAAAAGGATCCTAATTTGTGTAATCTTACTCTGCAGGTATTCCAGGTGATCAAGCATTCAAGCAATCCAGTTTTAGGATCAATCCATCAAGCATTCATCTAGCATTTATCAAGCATTCAGCATTTACAGTCATGGCTGCCATTACAATAGATTTGCATATTTAAATCATATAGAAATAGAATTAGCTTAAATCTCATTCTCTAAGTGTCATTTCAGCAATCAATTAGTTTCTAAAATCTGAGAGCAAGTTGATTAAGGAAATCTTTAGAGTTAGAGAGCAATAGAACAGATTTCTGAAGATTCTTAGTTTAAATTAGCTTAAATTTCTTGAATCTTAGATACAATGTCTTATTTAGAAGTGTAGATGCATGCTTAGATTGTTTACCTCATTCTTACACTTCTAGAAGGAAATAGGTGGAGGAACCCTCCAATGATGGAAAATGATGCAAGAGCATCCAGGCTCACAAGCAATCCTACATCACCAAAAATAAATATTTTCTTTTCTTGTTTAATTTTTGCATTTTTGGTGTAGATTGCAGCTTCAAGAGAATCTTTTGGAGTTTTGAAGGATAAAATATTTATTTTATCAAGTCTTGGCTTCCATTCAAAATCAAAGGTAAAAAAAGGTGTTTAATGTGATTTTAAAATTATTGTATTAGAAAATTTCAATGTTTCAAGGGTTGAAGGGGTCCATTGGCATAAATTATAAATTTAAAATTAATTTTTTTTCTCAATTTGGATGCTTAGAGAAGTTTAATGTAGCAAGTGGCAATTGGAATTCCATCTTTTCAATTTGCATGCCTACAATGGAGGAAAAAGCTAGTGATATTTGAGAAAAAATAATAAATGACTTCGGTTTTCAATTTAAGGTGAATGAGCATGACTTAGTTCATGATTTTATTGATTTTTATGAAGCATTTACAACAGAAAGTCGTGGAATATGGTGCAACAACTTTATGTGCCATATTTGGAAGCATTTAATGATGGATTTTAAGCACAAACAAAAGAATTTCAAAAGACAATTGGAGGGAAATGAAAGAGAAGATTTTGGCACCTCTTTTGGTGCCCTAAAAAGGTTTTAATCTCTATAAAATATAGTCTTTAATGGAGTCAAGAGGAAGCAATCAATAGCAGCAAGTTTGGGGAAAGAACTTGTAGGTTGCTCCTGAGAGTTGCACAAGAAAGAGTGCAAAAAATCACCTTGTGAAGAGAAGAGGAATAAGAGAAGAGAAGAGGGATTTTGTAGGTGTTCAAGGTAGCCATGAGGGCTGCATAATGAAGATAAAAATCAGATTTTATAAGATGGGTGAAATCAAGAAATTTTGAAGACATGAGGATAAGCTACAAGAGTTGCAGGTGGAGTTGAGGTGCTAGAAGGTGAATAGTTTGCAGGAGCACACATAGTTGAGCATAGATTGTGTTTGCATGATATTTCATTTGAATATTTGATGTTTTTAATGGTTTTAATTGCTATATATCAGTCCATAGATGATTGAAATTCATGTGTAATCAAATTTCTTAAACCGAGCAATTTAATGTTTTATTTTGTAAACAATTTGTGGAGTTTTATTTACAAGTTCTTATTTCTGTTTTAGCAATTGTTGTGAGGATTTTAGAGGGGGTTTTGAGAGTGTTTGAATCCCTCTCCACATTAGTGGTATCAGAACAGGAGTTCTTGAGTGTGCAGGCAGAGCATCGAACATGGGGCAATTTGCGCCAAGACCTGGGTGTGGAGTGTGTGTGGTGTGTAGACTGATCGTCAAATGTGAGCCATTCTATACCTGAGAGGTTGAAGATTATGAGTGTGTGGTAAGTGTTTTACAAAATGACAAAGAAGAAAGATAAAAAAAAATCATAGTAGTATATGCAGGTGAACATGAGGGAGAGAATATTACAAAAGAATGCTTTAAAGACAGTGAGAAGAAGAGTAGAGAAAATGAGTGTTGTAGCCCAAGAGAGAAGGATGATAATACAAAGATTTGTGTACGTCATGTGTTTGACAGAGAACCTAATGAGGAATATTCATTGCTTGTAGAGGAGATCATGAAGATAGAGGATATGTTCAGATAGAATGAGAACCTTCAGAAGAATGAAATTACAAACCCGATGAAAGAAATTACAACAGATGATGATGAGGTAGAACTTGCAGCAGTAGAGAAAGAGAATAATGAAGTCATGTTGGTGGACATGAAGCATCTGATTGATGAAGAGGTAAATTTTTATTTTTCTACATTGTGTGATGAAGTAGTTGATGTGAATTTGCATAAGGAGTTAGTGCAAGAAGATAGAAAGAGAGATTATGTAGTCACAAATTGGTGTGTGGATGTAGAATATTTATATGTAGAAGCTATAAAAGATGCCACAGGTGAAATTTGGTGGAGGTGGTCAGTTTGTGATGGGATAAAACCCATGAAAGAAGAGAAGAGGGAAGGAAATATTCTTTGGAGGAGGATGGTCAATGTTCCAGCAAGATGTTGGAAGAAGAGAAAAAGGAAATTTTAGAAGGATAAGGAAGAAAAGTGGATAAAAAAAAACATACAATTTTTAAATGTCCATGAGTCTCCAACTCATGGAACATTTTTTTCTTACCCGGTGTGTCTAATGCAGGAGCATTTGGGCTCACAAGCAATCCTACATCACCAAAAATAAATATTTTCTTTTCTTGTTTAATTTTTGCATTTTTGGTGTAGGTTGGAGCTTCAAGAGAATATTTTGGAGTTTGGAAGGATAAAATATTTATATTTTGGATTTTGGAAGGATAAAATATTTGTTTTATCAAGTCTTGCCTTCCATTCAAAATCGAAGGAAGAAAAAGGTGTTTAATGTGATTTTAAAATTATTATATTGGAAAATTTCAATGTTTCAAGGGTTGAAGGGGTCCATTGGCATATTATAAATTGAAAATTAATTATTTTTCTCAATTTGGATGCTTAGAGAAGTTTAATGTAGTAAGTGGCATTTGGAATTCCATCTTTTCAATTTGCATGCCTAAAATGGAGGAAAAAGCTAGTGATATTTGGGAAAAAATAATAAATGACTTCAATTTTCAATTTAAGGTGAATGAGCATGACTTAGTTCATGATTTTATTGATTTTTGTGAATCATTTACAGCATAAAGTCATAGAATATGGTGCAACAAGTTTATGTGACATATTTGGAAGCATTTAATGATGAATTTTAAGCACAAAGAAAAGAATTTCAAAAGACAATTGGAGGGAAATGAAAGAAAAGATTTGGGTGCCTCTTTTGGTGCCCTAAAAAGGTTTTAATCTCTATAAAATATATCCTTTAATAGAGTCAAGAGGCAGCAATCAATAGCAGCAAGTTTGGCGAAAGAACTTGCAGGTTGCTCCTGAGAGTTGCACAAGAAAGACTCCAAAAAATTAGCTTGTGAAGAGAAGAGGAAAAGGAGAAGAGAAGAGGGATTTTGTAGGTGTTCAAGGTAGCCATGAGGGATGCATAATGAAGAGAAAAATAATATTTTAGAAGATGGGTGAAGTCAAGAAATTTTGAAGACATGAGGAAAAGCTATAGGAGTTGCAGGTGGAGTTGAGGTGCTAGAAGGTGAATAGTTTGCAGGAGCTCACATAGTTGAGCATACAATGTGTTTGGATGATATTTAATTTTCATATTTTATGTTTTTAAGGGTTTTAGTTGCTGTATATCATTCCATAGATGATTTAAATTCATGTGTAATCAGATTCTTTAAATCAAGCAATTTAATGTTTTCATTTGCAAACAATTTGTGGAGTTTAATTTGCAAGTTCTTATTTCTGTTTTAGCAATTGTTGTAAGTATTTTAGAGGGGATTTTTAGATTTTATGAATCCCTCTCTACATTAGAAAAATTACTCCCTAACATGGCCTTGATTTAGTGTTGTAATGTGTCTAACACATTCACATTAGGTCTTGGCCCCTGTGAACTAAATGAGCTTATTGATGCCTTATTTGGAGTGTTGTAAAGTGTTGTAACACACTTTTACACTTTTCTAGGGTTTTATTAAATAATCGGGCTTCTTTATTCTTTAATTAGCCTTATTTTGCATCCACAAGCCTCATCTAACGTATCTTTTCGAGGATAATCCCAACATGAACCAACATCTTAGGATCATAATTCAAGTGTTTTTAGGTTGTGTGGCCTGGATTTAGTGATATGGGACTCATACACCACCTTGGGTGTATGAGTCCCACCTAGGGTTTTGGGTCTCGATCTTGATTTTACACCTTTATAAGCATTTTAAAATTTGGTCCCATAAATTATGCCTAATGTGACTCATATGCCACCTTGGGCGTATGAGTCCTGTGTGGCCCAAAATTAAAATTAATTCAAATTCTTGGTGGGATTTTATCCTCCTAGATCTAATGTTGGCTTGTAGTGTTTTAATTTTGAGAATTTTTGCATAATTAAGTATAAATATAAGTTTATTTCACTCATTTTACACCTAGCAAGTTAAATGAGTATTATTATAGCAAGTTTGAGTTCACAAGAGCATTCAAGTGTTTACAAGAGCATTCGAGGGCAAATTATCAAGCATTTTAGAGAATTATTCAAGCATCAACCATCATGTCAAAGTCTTCATGCATCATGTTTGTTTTTGAGCTAACAATTGTGATGTAGGGTTTCATGATTCAAGCTAGCATTTCATTTAAGATCTATCCTATCCAAGCAAGATTCAAGATCTACATCCATTGGAGCCATCTCATACATGTTTACAACACTTTATTTCTAGGGCTTGGTGAGTTGCAACGTCTTATCTTTTTCATTCATCATTCATCATTCTCCATATTCCTATTCCATTTCATTTCAAGGTTTGATTACCAAAATAGGGTTTGACCAAGGAAAACCCCTTTCCCCTAACAAAACAACATTTTCCCCTCTCTTTTGTATGTGTTTTCCAAGTTTAGGTTGAAGACACATTGAAGAGAAAGTTTGGAGAAAGTTTATAAAGTATTCAAAGTTTCAAAGTTGTCATCTTGCATTAGATATACTTGGAAGACTTCTACAGGCTACAAATCAAGGTTTTAGATCTAGAAATCAATAGGGAAGCACAAAGCAGAACTTGAAGACCAGATTCAGACTTTGAAGCTTCAAAAAACCCTAACTGGACTGATACACCAGTCCTGGAATATGAGTCCTAGTTTAGGTCAATTTTTAGGTTTTTGTAGTTTCAGACACCCATTTGCCAGATTCCAATTTCTGCATAGAAACCTAGATCTGGGAATAAATCGACCATCCTAGCGTATGAGTCCCAATCATCATTAAAGTAAAAATTTCTAGCGTTTCAAAGCTTCATTCAACCTCCTTCAAGTTTCCAAGAAGACACATTTCATCTTGCAAGTTTTTGTTTCATTCACCCCCATTTTCTGTTATTTCATTTTTTGTTGTGTTTTTCATGCATTTATAGGCCATTTAGTGAAAGATTGCATCATGTTAGAGTTAAGCATTACATATTGCATCTCATTTGTCTTTGCAAGTCCTAAATTGGTGGTGAACCCCTCATTAGTTCACAATCATAACCTAGAACATTCCTATTGCAAGATCTCTTTCTCCTTTGCATTGAGATCTCTAGGGTTATCCTTGATTGAGATAATTGGAAAGTGGGTCTTTCTCTATGTCCTAAACCATACGAAAGAATCACCCCCATTTTCCATTATTTCATTTTGGTGAAATTGCATTTAGAACATCATAATTCTAATTTTGAGTGCATTATCATCTTAGATCTTGCTTGAATTAACATTACGTTAGGGTTTGCATTAGTTAATTGGAATTCTAGGGTTTCTAATTTTGCCTTATTGAAAGTGCATATAGGTTGCATTTTTGCACTTCATATCATTGAAAATCACACAAAATCTACATTTTAATTTAGTTTATAGATCATACAACATAAAAAGAACAAAAAACAATTGAAATTTTTTTATTTTTTATTTTTTAAAAACCCACTGGGATTCATACGCCCCTTTGGGAAAATCAGTCCCAATGTAGATTCTGCACTGTGTAGATTCTAAAATACATTTTCCAAAATTTAAAACTCTATTTTTGTGCTCTTGTTTGTTGTTGATACCTGTAAGAGAGGGGGACCAACCACGTTCAAGGCCCCAGGTCATGGAGAGCCAAGAGCAAAAGGATTCCCTAACTTACCTTAGCTTAATGGGGTGTTAGGAAATGCAAGATGAGAAGGATGAGGACTATAAGGTCCTTTAACCAATTTGCAGATCCGAAACATAGAATGGGGCTAGGCAAGCTGGTTTTTGGGTTTAACTCTGCGCTTCAGGAAACTCTCTGCCTGAGGAAGAAAGCACAGTTCTGGGACAACAGCATGGTGTGCTGGCGTCTCTCAGGTGCGCTAGCGTCCCTACAATCAAAGGACTAATGAAGCAAGGTCAAATGCTAGAAAACAGACTAACAACCTGGCTAATGGTTTTTAGGGGAACAAAATAACACTATGAGATAAGAAATGTATAGATGAATATGATAAAACAAGTAGATTAATGCTAGGGTGAAAAGAATGATCTCACAAAAGAGCTTGTTTGCCAGCTAGCTCCAAAAAGCACATCCACCTACACAATGAAGAGGAAAATTATTGGGTGGCAGTATAGGGGCCTACCTCAGTTAGACCCTCGTTTAGGTGTTTCCACCTCCATGGACAACCAAGATAGTGATAATAGAGAAATGCTAAAGAAAGAAATATAGTAAAGAACACGAGAAACACTACAAACAATAATGTGCTACTCAACCAAATAATAGAGGAGAGGAGTAGAAAGCTTACCACCTCCACCAAGAGCACTCAAGGCTAATGGGGGAGAAAATCAGAGGAACTCAAGCCTCTGTTACAATGGTGTTGTTCCACACTTGCTCTACTGAGTTGATGGAGTGATGTTGTTGCTGCTATGGAGTGCAAAGTGTTGCTTGAATACTTGGAAATGCAAGGAGTGAATGCTAGAATGCTTAAGCTTGTGAGAAATATTGCTTGAAGGGATTGTGTAGAGGTCTTAACATACATGTAGAAGAAGGGAATTTGAAGGAAGGATGAAGAAAATGGCCATATTCAGATCAGTCAATTGAAGGGGGCATTACAAGTCGACTCCCAATGAGAAGTGTAACGCCTCTGTAGGCTCTAGAAGCGAGAATATACCAGGGACATAAGTGCATCGTGCAGATGTCTGCACACCATGCCAGAATCCCTAATAGTTATTCCTCTTTCGAGACACAAAACAACTTCCAATTGGAATGAAGGTAATGTGCTTATGTGGAATTTAGCCTTCGAATTTGGTTTTCTAAAGTGAAGAAGGGAAAAAGGAGAATTTGCATAAGGGGTACAAATTCACTCCTATAATATGAAGTAGATCAAAGAAGTGGTAGAGTTAGAAATGTATACCTGAACCATCGAAAAAGTAGACCACAATTTGGCAAACCTGAGTGTGCAGGACAAGCAAAGGACTTCATAGCCCCAAAAAAATATGAAGTTGAAGAAAGAAAGTATCTTACAAGGCCGTGGACCTGCAAGGAGGAAATTCCCAAGATCTCAAACATGAAGGAAGCCCTGTGAAGTAAGCGCCTTATAGGCCCGCAGACTTGCAAGGAAGGTGTCCCCCAAGAACTCTCACATGGAAGATACCCATGAAAGCACCTTACAGGCCTGCAGACTTGCAAGGAACCATCTACCAAGATCTCTCACATGGAGAAAGCTAGGAAAGTGCCCTATAGACCCGCAGACCTACAGGAAAGGTGTCCTTCAATATCTCTCACATGAAGGAAACCCAAAGAAAGCGGCTGACAAATCCACAGACCTACAGAAAAGGTATCCTCCAAGATCTCTCGCATGAAGGAAACCCAAAGAAAGTGCCCTACAGACCCGTAGACCTATAGGGGAGCCACCCCCAAGATCTCTCACATGAAGGAAGCTCAAAGGAAGCACCCTATATGCTCGTAAACCTATAGGGAGGTATCCCCAAAGATCTCTCACATGGAGGAAACCCAAGAAAGTGGACTCCACAGAGTCAGAAAGCGGCCACATAGGCAAGTAAGCAAACAATTGCATAGACCATCGATAGTTTGGAACACTTTCAAAGGGGTCCCTTGGGAACCCTGTCGTGAAGAAGGGGTCTACTCAAGGGATGCACTGTTTGAAAGTACGAAGAGGATGTCGTTTTCTCAAATCAATTCATCAGCAAGGAATCCTTTTGAAATATGTTCACTTCATCAAGAAATTTGAAAGGAAGAATATGCCCCCACGTGAGGGGAAGATCAAAGAGGCATTGTCACACATAAGAGGGACAACTCAAGCAAAGAAGAGAGAAAGATAAAGGGAAAGAAAAAGAGGAAAGAAAACACGAACAAAGGGCATAGGGTAGCTTGATATTTCAAGGTCAGAACTGCTCATAAATATATGTATGTATAGTAATAGTATATAAAATGAACTACCATCAACCCCCTACTATATCAGACCATGTGAAGAATGCACGAGAAGACAAAGTAAAAATAAAAAAATTGGGTCAGCATGGGAGGGAAGCCTAAATGCCTCCAACGCTTTGCATTGTCCCCAATTTATCAAAAATCAAGTCACAAACATGGAAGAATGATGATAAAAATAGAGGAAGGTTTATGACACAAATACCATGACTATATCCAAGAACCAATAGGGGTGATGAAGGTCATCCATGAAAACATAGCACGATCACGGGGGAACACGTCACAACACACACACATATGAACACATCTAATCTATAGATAAAGAAGATGCCTCCTCCTAAACCTAATCAACCAAGAGGTCACCCGCTTCCCACTCTAGATCATCATAGGGGGAAGGAGGACAAGCCTACAGTGGTGGGATGTTAAGAGGAGAAGCATCTGACCCTCCCACAACAAGGGCTAAGGAAGAGGGCCCCACAAGGTCCTTTCCACTAATCTCTTGTGGAACTAAGGTTAGTGAATTTGCGAAGATCACCGATAAGGCCATAACCTCATCCAAAGAGTTAAACATGCACTTCATAGGAGTGCCATGTTTCACCTCAACAGATGAGGAAGATTGTGCGCGAGGTTCACCACTAGGCTCATTGAATGACTTGGGAGCAGTGACAAACTCAGGGGAAGCCTGGACTAGTTCTGTCACTAGGACATAACAAGTCAATGTGGGGCCACCTTTCAGAGAAGGTGGACTCTCCTTATGTCCTTTGTTTCTAGGAGGACCACACTCCACCTCTTGCTTTGTTGGAGGTGAATTCCCCATAGACAAGGCAAGCAACACAAAGGAAGAGAAGTAAAGAGCTGCAATAGATATGATAGAGGTGTTTGTCATATCCATGGGCTTCAAGAAAGGTAGGACATCCAAAACGGACATTAATAGAGGCAGCTCCATCGAAGGAGCAATGAACACCTACACCTTTCTAGGGTTAGGCACATTCGTACTCATAGTGGAAGTTGGAAGCAATATAGTGTTGGCTTGAATAGAAGCAGAGTGGAGGAGAGAGGAGGGTGCTACAGAAGCCCCTGATATAGGGGCAGTCGTCTCCTCTTCCTTCCTCTATAAGGTAGCCTACTCATCCATGAGATCCTTTTGTTGGTGCTTACGCTCATGTGCAAGGTAGTTTTTGTGACTCTTTGAACTGGAGGTTGGAGGCTGTGAAGGAATAGAGGGCTCCTGCTCAACCATGGGTGTGTCCACTACAGCCATTTCTAGTGGAGGAATGGACTCCTGAACGGGAGCAAGAGGGGTAGGTTGAGAAGCAGCGGGGGGAGTCGACTCAGGAACCTCGACAACGGGCCTCTTCTCATTCATTTCTTTAGGAGCTGGAGTAGTAGGAGGCTGCAGAGGTCAAGGAAAAGAGGACTCCCCATGGGGACCCTTTCCTCTAGCATACAAGTAGTACCACGGTCCAGGAAATTTGGTAGGGAGGTCTGATATCCTAATCTTGGGTCTATGCCAAGGAGGGATCATCGAACTTAACAGGTAAAATCCAGGCTTGCTCATCCAATACTCCTCCCAAGAGAGGGGAGAAGATGAGTCATCCTGAGTGGAGGTCACCTTCTCCTTCCCTTTTTGAGAAGGGGAGGCGGTTGCGTATTGTGATACAGGAAGAGCCAATTTTGACTGTCCCTTGCCCCCGATCTTGTACTTTACATAATTCTTGTAAATTAGGTCTGTTCTTGGAGGAAGCGGACCAACCAAGGTGGGCCAAAAATGGTCTAGTGGACATCCCCCACGGGACACCAAAGGATGGTATCTGGTGTCATACACTACGTGAACAACACCTTCATGGGAGAACTTTAGACATTTGTGGATACCGAAGGCAATTCCATTCATGGAAGCTAGCCAAGGTATGCCTAGCTTCATCCTAAATAGATCTGACTCTGGAATGACATTAAAAATTGTGTCATCAACCCTAGGTCCAACTAGGACATACAAAGTTATCAATCCATAGGCCTTCAGGGAGAGACCATAATGTGTACAGATGGTAGATTTCGTTTCTTCATATTTTTCTCTATGTAGTGAGTTAAGCCACAATGTCTCTTTTGTGATAACGTTCACTCGACTCATGGGGTCTACTAGAACCCCTATCACAATGTTACCATTGAGGCAAGCAGGAATATAAAGAGGCGAGGGCTTGTTATTTAAGGGTAAGTCCTGTGACATAAACGTTATATTTGGCAAACCGGTCACAGGCTGTGCAGTAGGAGTAATCATGACCATATTAACATACGCCTCGATCTGAGTGATAGAATCAGTGGGATCAACATTCATGTTACCAGAATGTGATAGAAATAGCTCCGTGTATAGCTGTAGTTCATTGTTTGCTTTCACCATTGATTTGTTTGCATTTTTTTGCTACGATCGAGATTAATAGTATTGTCCTCGATGCGGTCATGTATCTCATGATGCAGGCGTATACAACATTCAGTATCATGTCTGTGAACTCGATGGTACTGATAGTAAGTACTTCCATCATACTAGCTAGGGTATGGTTCCTTAAGGGGTTCAGGACTTGGAAAGGTTACGATTTTATCCTTTAACAACTTTTGAAAGATGGAGGAATAAGATTCTGATAACTTTGTGAATTTTTCGGTTGCATCTGAGCCCGTTGTCATCTACAGCGGCTACTACATTCGCAATAGCTTTACCATTTCTAGAGATTGACACAATAGATCTTCCTTCAGAATGGTAGCATGAGGAGGACCCCCCAAACTAAACCACCATCTACTAATACTCTCGTAGGGCTACACACAAATGCGTGAAAGAAGGGTATTTCATAAGGGAAAAGTTCTCTTGCCAAGGCCTTTGTAAGTTTCCTATGAATACCTTCTACATGTTAGAATCGGGCAGCAAATAAGAGATTTGTGAGAAGAGCACTTGATATTGTGCTATAAAATCAATAATATTTTCATTATCTCCTTATCTGCATCAGACGAGATCCAAAAACATCATCTTCAGCTCGATGTTAGCTTGAAATTGTCGTAAAAATTGGTTTACAAGTTGGTCAAATGAGAAAATAGAATTATCAGGCAAGGAACAATACCACTTGAGCATTGTATCCTTGAGAGATTGAGGGAATATTTTGGCCATCAATGCATCATGATGGAATAAATATGTGCATAAGGCATTAAAGGCTGACTCATGTGTTTGTGGGTCCCCTCTTCCACCGTATTTCTCAAATTTAGGAATCTACATTCCATATGGGAAGGAAGTGTTTAGGATTGCAACCAACAACAGGCTATGCCAGAAGAAGGGTTGGAAGATAGGTTGTTTAGAGGCTTGGGAGAGACTTGTTAACTGGCTCTGCATCTTACCCATATTCTGAAGAAGAGTATTTAGAATAGGGTCATTAGAAGATAGAGGGCTAGAGGAACCTCCTCCAGAACCGCCACCAAAGCCAACACCAGTACCACTAGTGTGGCCACCACTAGAACCACCACCAGAGCCACCTCCAATAGTAGGGTCTCTGTCAGAGCCACCTCTACTTCCGAAGCCACCACCATGACCTCCACTGAAACCACTTCCACCAACACCGCTTTCGTCGCCAAAGCCACCGCCACTACCAAAGCCTCCACCGCTAGAGGTGACAGGAGAGGTGAAGCTAAAACCCAAGGGGATATTGTTCACTCTGATAGTTTTGGATCACTTAGGGGTAGAGGGGATACTAATTAAAGGTATGACATCGACCATGTATACCGACGTAGGAGGCATCGACAATCCTAGCTATCTCTCATTGTCTTCAAAGGTGACTCCTTGTACAATGTTTGGAGGAGCACACGCATCAGTCAAACTATTGAGACTAGCTAGGAGCTCTACACCTGTTTGGTATTTTCCAACCATATACTTCAACTCACTAATGACTCGAGCGGCCTTGGCCATCTTCAGGTTCCTTTCTAGGTGATTTTCTAAGGCACCCAATGCTTTCCTAAGAGCGGAGAGATATTCTGAAGGGATTTGAACAACCTCATACTTGTCGACCAACGATGGCATAAGAGATGTAGGAGGAGTGGGGACATGATCGGTCTCATTATACAATCCTATCTTGCCCCTTGACAATTGCTCCTGTGCGACCAGAGTAACGGCGAGACCAAAGAACAAGCCTATAAAGAAACTAGTAGTGAACTTCATCCTTTCCATCGGGAGGTGTCATATACTTCTCCTAACAATATACCCAAAAGTTTTGGACTGGGTTGTGATGCTCATAAACCTTCGCAGAACTCAGGAGCACAACAATCATGAGGTACAAGATGAAAGCCTCAACACAAAAAATGAACAAACGTTGGTTCACATCGGGTTCACCAAAAATGTAAGAGAGGGGGACCAACCAAGTTCAAGGCCCCAGGTCATGGAGAGCCAAGAGCGGAAGGCTGACCTAACTTACCTCAGCTTAACGGGGTGTTAGGAAATGCGGGACAAGAATGATGAGGACTATAAGGTCCTTTAACCACTCTGTGGACCTGGAACACAAAATGGGGCTAGGCGAGTCAGTTTTTTGGTTTAACTCTGTGCCTCAGGAAGCTCTCTACCCGAGGATGAAAGTACGGTTCTGGGATGACAGTACGACACGCTGGCGTCTCTCAGGTGTGCTGGTGTCTGTACATTCAGATGACTAATGAAGCAAGGTCAAACGCTAGAAAATTGACTAACAACCTAGCTAATGGTTTTTAGGGGAACAAAATAACACTATGAGCTAAGAAATGTATAGACAAATATGATAAAACAAGTAGATTAATGCTAGGGTGAAAAGAATGATCTCATAGAAAAGCTTGTTCGCTAGCTAGCTCCAAGAAGCACGTCTACCTACACAATGAAGAAGAAAATGTTTGGGTGGCTGTATAGGGGCCTACCTTAGTCAGACCCCCATTTAGGTGTTTCCACCTCCATGAACAACCAAGATAGTGATAATGGAGAAATGCTAAAGAAAGAAATGCAATAAAGAACACCAAAACACTACAAACAGTGATGTGCTACTCAACCAAATAATAGAGGAGAGGAGTAGAAATCTTACCACCTCCACCAAGAGCACTCAAGGCTAATGGGGGAGAAAATGAGAGGAACTCAAGCCTCTACTGCAATGGTGTTGTTGCACACTTGCTCTACTGAGTTGATGGAGTGATGTTGTTACTGCTATGGAGTGCAAAGTGTTGCTGAACGCTTGGAAATGCAAGGAGTGAATGCTAGAATGCTTAAGCTTGTGAGAAAGATTGCTTGAAGGGATTGTGTAGAGGTCTTAAAATGCATGTAGAAGAAGGGAATTTGAAGGAAGGATGAAGAAAACAACCATATTCGGGTTGGTCAGCCAAAGGGCGTGTTACAAGTCGACTCCTAATGAGAAGTGTAATGCCTCTGCAGGCTCCAGAAGTGGGAATCTACCAGGGATGTAAGCACACCGCACAGACGTTTGTGCGTCGCGTGGGAAACCCTGACAATTATTCCTCTGTCGACACACAAAACAACTGCCAAGTGGAACTAAGGTAGCGAGCTTATGTGGAATTTATCCTTCAAGTTTGGTTTTCTAAAGTGAAGAAGTTAAAAGGGGGAATTTACATAAGGGGTGCAAATTCAATCCTATACAATACCTTTCTATTTTAGTTTACATAGTTTTTGTTATAGTCAGTTCATTGTTCTTAGATTATATTGCATTTCCATTCACCTTGTATTTAGTATCCCTAGCATGGTTATTTGGTGTCCTATTGATAATATTGTAGTGAGACGAATTTTGAGACTCATGCCATCCTATGATAGTACAATCATCATGGATCTTGGGTTGTGTAGCTCTTTCACTCCTAGTATTGACATTAGTACACTAGGTATGGACCATACCCTTAACAACTCTTTTCCTTCAAGTAATCTGATGCATGCTATAACAAGGATTCATAGTGTTCCACAAGAAAACATAATTCAAATTCATGAAGATTTAGCGGATCTACAACATCAAGTACAAAATGACAACATTTCAACTACTTCAATCGCTACCATAGATAACATTCATCGTGTGCTTGAAAGTGAAGATGGACTTGACCTTGTGAAAAACATTGTTCAAATCTTTGGAAAACATCTCACCTCAACCACTAGTTGTCCTTTACCTATGAACAATGTCACAAGCCAAGGAGGGATTCAAATTCCTCCTCCCTCAACAGTTGTCTCTATTCCTACCTATACTAACCCTCACGTCACAACAATAATGTGATCAACTAGTAATGTGATTCCTTCCTCAGGTATTTTTGCTAGCATCCCTAGTACCTTTGTGGCATCACACATCATATCTCCTACCACTTTACCACCTATAAGCATTCCATTCAATTGTCCCTCAAACACAAACACCCCTCCACCTTTTTCACCTCCATCTCATAACACAAGCAATGACCCTCTCATAAATCAACTCTTCCAAACCATTTCATCCCTTCAAAAACAAATTTCCACCATCAACCAAAATCAAAATGGCCCACCTACATATTATGTCAAAATCAACCCATTTTCCTTGGATATATTGCAAACACCGATGCCACAAGGTGTAGAGGTGCCTAGATTCAAAAAATATAGAGGAAAGGGAGATCCTTCTAACCATTTTAATGCTTATACCACCTTATGTACTGATTTTTTCCTTGATGATAAACTCATGGCTAAGCTTTTCCCTAGGTCCTTGAAGGATACTGCCTTAGAATAGTTTTCTTATTTACCGAACAACTCAATTTTTTCATTCAATGAATTTTTTGATGCATTTTTCAACCATTCCAAGTGCATATGACCCCTAAGATGACCTTGGTTGATTTGATGAGATATAAGAAAAAAGAAGAAGAAAAGAGTATAGATTTTATCTTGCAATATCAATCGTTTTATTCCCAAATCGATGTCAAGGTTCTTGATCCTCACCTTCAAAAGATGTTCATAGAGAATTTGCAAAGATACAAGACAAACTTACCATGATTAAATTCCCCTCCTTCATGCACTTATGTACTA
Source organism: Sequoia sempervirens (assembly GCA_007258455.2). Lineage (NCBI taxonomy): Eukaryota > Viridiplantae > Streptophyta > Pinopsida > Cupressales > Cupressaceae > Sequoia > Sequoia sempervirens. Next base: position 49,024,569 of record VDFB02047144.1, on the reverse strand, counting down.
CCCTTTGTGATTATCAAAATTTGGTTAGTAGTCAAGATACAAAATCCACCTCTAGCCGTACTAAGAAATCTGAGTCTACAAACCAAAACAATTTCGAACCTTTTTAGAAAATAGAATAAAGGGTTCCTTCAATTCAATCCCCCTCAACAAAAAACTTAGAATACTAATAACCAAGTAGTTGTTGTTAAAGTTGCGATACCCTTTAGCTATGGGGACCCGTAAAGACAATTCACTCCCTTACCTGAATCCCTTCACAATACAATGACACAACTCTTCGAATAGAAGATGATTACCTTGCCTCCCTTTAAAACTCCTGATCCTAATAAACCATTACCCACAAACTATAGACCAAATTCTTATTGTCATTATCATCAACAAAATGGACATGACATGAAACATTGTAAGCATCTTAAACATCTTGTGCCAGACCTCATTATTCTGGTCATCTTTTTGTTGGAGGTGTTAGTGATCAAGGAAACAAGTCCATTACCCCTCCTAACCAAAACTTGAAAAATTTTACCAACCCTATGCCTAATCATAACATTTCATTTGTCAAAGCCCGGGAAACTACAAAGAATGATGTAATGAATGTTGATATGGATGACGATAACAATGATTGTATTCAACATGATCCTATAGATAATGATCCTATGGATGGTATGGTAGGAGTGATAGACATCATTCCTCGTAAGGGCCAAACTAAAAAGCCTCTTGAGATTATTTTTTCCTCACAAGATATACTTAAACATGCACTCGATGGTCCTCTTTACATAGCTAGCCGAATCTATGACAAGCCCACTAATGGGATATTAATAGATCCCTCCCGTGGAGAGAATGTGATCACTGAGGAATTCTTACTTTTGGACGAGCTCTATCAAGATATATATAATAAACCAAAAGCATGGATCAAGACGCATAATGGTTTTGCTTTCCCTACAATTGGATCGATCACTCTTCCTTTACAAATAGGACCAAAAACATTAGATACCCCATTCTCCATTACCTCGCAATCAGACCAATTTCATGTGAAGCAAGGCTATCCATGGCTTCGCTCCATGAATGCAGTCCCTTTGGTTATGCATAAATGCTTAAAGTTTCCCTTTGAAAATGAAATTTTCACTGTCCATCATAGTGGCTTTAACCCTTTGTCTTCTCATGGAAACTCTTCCTTAGATTTCTTTTGGCTCGAGCCTATAGAACCTATCAAACCATAAGAAGACTTCATTTTCAAATCATACCAAAAGTTCAAGGCAAAGAAAATGGAAAAATTATTCCTCTAAAACATGCCTCTGCCCACCACCAAGCCTACCATCATTGATGAAACCATGATTGAACCTAAATAAACTCCAAATGACCAAGACCTCCCTAAGATAGAACCTTTACCTACTTCCTACAAAATACCAAGAGACAACGAAAACAATCTTGTCACACCCCCTAGAATAAAGAAAGCTTACAAAGTTAAAGAGAAAGTGGTCAAAAAACCTCCCGTGGTTCCTTATGTTCCTCCCCCTAGGGAAGAAAAGAAACCAATGGTTGATCAACCCACTTCTACACAAACACCACTTGAAAACAAAACTAAAAGAAAAAAAAGGTGCTATATAGTGTAGGCGTAGACGTTGTGCCCTTGCTCACAAGTTACATGAAGAAATAAACAAAGAAAATCAAGATCCAAACTCGATTGAAGCAATGCATGATGATTCTACCCCCTCCCCACAACAAAAAAATCCCATAATCCAATCACAACAAGAGTTGAACCCTCCTTTAGACATTATCATTCAACCTCCTATTGTGATTAACATAGATGATGATGATGAGGTTGCTAAAATTTATGAGGAGGTTCATAATGAATTGAATACATTGTTTTCCTCTTCTATGAGCTTAAATGACAATTCTCTTAAGAAGAGTGTTGAACCTAGTGATGGCCCTAGTTCGACACTTGCTATTGTCCCTTTGGCTAGTTGTCTGCCTTCGGTATACAATGAACATGATTGGGATGCGAATGACCTACTTTAGGGCGACTCGCATATGCCTTGTCTTTTGCATTATTTATTTTTCATTTTATTTTGTGTGATTGCATGTGTGTGATGTACCCCTCGCCCCCCCACCCCGTGATGTTCTGTTTGATGTATTTCTCTCTCTTTGTGGAATTCCTCTATTTGTATCTTCATTCTTCTATATGTCATATTTTTTTTACCTTTCTCCTTTTATCTTTCTCATTTGTCTTGTATTTTCCTTTTGGGGATGACACAAGGCGTCGAGACATTCATGTCTCTTCCATGTTGACCCAAAAAAAATTCCTTTTTCCTTTTCATTTGTCTTGTGTTTTCCTTTTGGGGAAGACGTAAGGTGTTGAGACATTCATGTCTCTTCCATGTTAACTCAAAATCTTTTCCTTTATCCTTTTTATTTGTCTTGTGCTTTCCTTTTGGGGATGATGCAAGGTTTCAAGACATTCATGTCTCTTCCATGTTGAACCAAAAGGTTTTTCTTTATTTTCAAACTCTTTGTGTCATTCTTCTAGTTCTATGAGTATTTGGGGAATGATGACAGTTTCGAACTCTCTAAAGATATTGTAGCAAGAACATACTGACCCCAAATCCATAGATCCCTTATGTGTTCAGATTTTCATTTTGGGGGAAACCCCTCCCTTGTCTTTTGCACGATGTAGCTTCATTTGGATACATATGGCTTGGCATAGGGCTTTCCAAGTAAGATGTCATGTCCTCTCTTTTGTTAGCATTTATCCTTTGCTACTTAAAAGTAATTACTCGCAGCATGGTGTTTAGCAATTTCTTTAAAGTGGGGGCATACATTGGCATTATTATTTTGCATTTTTCATGGTTTATGGTGTATTCTTCTTACTTTATGCGATGTGTTTTCTCTTTGTGGATGACATTGGGTGTGATCTTGTTCAAGAGTGTGATCTCTCTTAGCATATTATATTCCTTTTAGTGGCTTGATGTGACACACTGCATCCCCTAATTTTTGAATATTTTATTATTTGATTGGTCCACTCTTAAAGACATTAGGAACAATATTCCCTAAGCTAAAGACCTCACATGAACTAAGCAAGACTCCTTTGAACATTCTTTACATTTTTCATTTACAAAATTTCGGTTATGTGGCCACCTTGCATAACACACTTTGCATGCCTATGGAGCCATCTTGTTTGTTCATGAGTTTCAAGCATACGAAGCTTTGCTTGCCTCATGAAGCTTGAAGTTTATTTTTGTGTGGCACCTTATCAAAGTTATCAGGAGGTATAACTTTGGTATGGTTTTTGATGGGAATTCAATCTAAGGCATGACTTTCCCTTAGCCACTCGTGTGTCTGTGTGAGTGCATGTCGGTCATGTGTGTGTGTGTCTCACATTCTTGGATTACTCACCCATGGACAGCCTGAAGTTGCTTAGAGTGAGCATGCATTCTTTTCAGAAAAACAACCTAAATATGATCCACATCGCGATGGAAAAATGGTTGAATCTTGATCCACCCCTTATTTTACTTTTAATTTTTCCCTTGTCTTTGGCAGTGTATGCTTGTGCCTTGTTTTTTCTCTTTATATCATTTTCATGTTTGTTCTTTTGTGCCTATGTTGGTTTATCATAGGACCTTGGTCTTGGGCTCTTGCGCAACCCTCTTGATCATGGTCGTTCTATCTTACTAGCATTGGTACATTTGGACCCCTTTCATGTGCATTGGTCTACTTTAGTGTGAGTTGGACGCAAGCTCCTCCTCTCACTAAAGTGGGGGCTAGATGTAATGATGGAAAAAGTACTTCCTAACATGGTGTTGATTTAGTGTTGTAATGTGTCTAACACATTCACATTAGGTCTTGGGACATTGTGAACTAAATGAGCTTATTGATGCCTTATTTGGAGTGTTGCAAAGTGTTGTAACACACTTTCACGCTTTTCTAGGGTTTTATTAAATAATTGGGCTTCTTTATTCTTTAATTGGCTTTATTTTACGTCCACAAGCCTCATGTAATGCATCTTTTCAAGGATAATCTCGACATGAACCAACATCCAATCATAATTCAAGTGTTTTTAGGTTGTGTGTCCCAGGTTTAGTGATTTGGAACTCATACGCCACCTTGGGCATATGAGTTTGATGCAGAGGGTCAGGGATCTCAAAAGATACACAAAGATTTAAGATTAACAAAGTTTTGTTCTTCAATCTCTCAACTAGACACCAACTTAGAAATAAGGCCTTCACCTTGCACTTAAGACCTATCTGCCTCCCTTGTGATTCCTAATCATTGAAATGATCTCAAAAGACATGAAAAAACTTGATTCAAATGGGTTTCAAGCCCTAACCCTCCATTTTATACAAAACTCTCTTTTGCTGCTCACATAGCCATCTAGCCTATTAGGCCTTTGGTAATGGATTTTTGACTTCTTCCTCAAATTTTGCAAATGAACCTCCAATATAATGATGGTTTCAGATGTGGATTGTGATGAAAAACATCATGTCAACTCCTTGGCATCAATTGTTTCAAACAACCTCACTTCAAACCCTGTTGTTTCCTTAAAATTAGGCCTAATTAGCCCTATTTTACAAAGAAACCCCTCTTTAAATTTGTCCCCTGACCATGAAACTTTCAAAAGTCTCCTAAAATGACTCAAAACCAAGGAATCCAAGTTTTTAGCCCTCTATGACACCTCTATCATGCTCCAGCACAAACCCCTCCTCAGCTTGCCTCAAAAACTAGGGCTTTTTGATTCTAGGAATTCCAAACACTTCCAAGACTTAATTTTTGACTTTTCACCATTAATTAATCATTTCTCAACTACTTCAACTCAAAAATGTACCTCTTGTTAAGGCAGATTATCTGCTGCTATACCCTAGGGTCCATCTTCATGCCTTTTTCATGCTAAATCACTGTGCACATATTAATTTTCCACCTTTCCTGTGCATTTATCAGTTATATTCTCATGATACATGTTATATTGGATCCATTTCATATATTTTCATTCATTATACTCCATGAAATGGATCATTCCTTCATAAAAACTCTCAAAACAGGGCAAAATCTGCACTTTTCCTGTGGATAGTCAGCAAAAACGTGAAAGAATTGATCTATTTCCTTTATCAGAGCATGTGATTGGTGTTAAAATATCTAAATACAAATTACCAAAGCATCCAAATGCAGAAAACTTCAATAAGATTCAATGGTTCATCAAAAAAACACAGAAAATTGCAAGAAAATAGAAAAAAAAAATTGTATTTTCTGAGAACAGTCCATACAATGCCTTCACCAACCACCTAACCTCCATAAAAATTATTATTTTAGGGTTATAAACCCATTCCCCAACTGATCCAACTGATTTGGATTAATTACATTGCTTAATTTACTCTAAAACTCTCAAAACCCCTTTTCCCGCCTAAACTAAAATTCAAAAATTTGAAATTGCAAACTTACATTTTATTAAAATCTATCACCTAAAAACTATTGGATATTCACTATCCAAGTTTATTTAACCTATTTAAGCATAATATCATTAATCAAAACCCCTAGAACCTAATTTTCCCTTACATTGCATTTTTAATCCAAATTCCTTATCAGGAACCTTGAAACTTTTAACACCCTCATTACACTTATTTATCTCAAATGCCATTATAGGCTTCAATACATCATAATTAATGATTTGATTTGTTTGGAAGGCCCTCCTGACCCCTGCACTCTCCTGTTTCTTGAACAACTCTTTGAAAGCCTTGGGTGCTCCTGCACCAGAGTCCCACCTGGGGTTTTGGGTCTTGATCTTGATTTTATACCTTTCTAAGCATTTTTGAATTTGGTCCCATAAATTATTCCTAATGGGACTCATACACCACCTTGGGTGTATGAGTCCCATGTGGCTCAAAATTAAAATTAATTCATATTCTTGGCGGGATTTTATCCTCCTAGATCTGATGTTGGCTTGTAGTGTTGTAATTTCAGGAATTTTTACATAATTAAGTATAAACATAAGTTTCTTTCACTCATTTTACACCTAGCAAGTTGAATGGGTATTATTATAGCAAGTTTGAGTTCACAAGCGCATTCAAGTTTTTACAAGATCATTCAAGAGCATTCAAGGGTAGATTATCAAGCATCAAGCATCATGTCAAAGTCTTCATGCATCATGTTTGTTTTTCAGCTAACAATTGTGATGTAGGGTTTCATGATTCAAGCTAGCATTTCATTCAAGATCTATCCTATCCAAGAAAAATTCAAGATCTACATCCATTGGAGCCATCTAATACATGTTTGCAACACTTTATTTCTAGGGCTTGGTGAGTTGCAACATCTTATTTTGTTCATTCATCATTCTCCATTCCTATTTCATTTCATTTCAAGGTTTGATTACCAAAACAGGGTTTGACCAAGGAAAACCCCTTTCCACTATCAAAAAAAAAAATCCATTTCTTTTGTGTGTGTTTTGTAGGTTTAGGTTGAAGACACATTGAAGAGAAAGTTTGGAGAAAGTTTTCAAAGTATCCAAAGTTGTCAAAGTTGTCATCTTACATTAGAGATACTTGGTAGACTTCTCCAGGCTACAAATCAGGGTTTTAGATCCAAAAATCAATAGGGAAGCACATAGCAGACCTTGAAAACCAGATTCAAACTTTGAAGCTTCAAAAAACCCTAACTGGAATGATACGCCATTCCTAGCGTGAGTCCCAGTTTAGGTCAATTTTCAAGTTTTTGCAGTTTTAGACACCCATTTGCCAGATTCCATTTTCTGCACAAAAACCCTGATCTGGGACTAAATCGCCCAACCTAGCGTATGAATCCCAGTCAGGATTAAAGTTAGAATTTCCAGCATTTTAGAGCTTTATTCAACCTCCTTCAAGTTTTCAGGTGCACACATTTCATCTTGCAGCTTTTTGTTTCATTCACCCCCATTTTTTGTTATTTTATTTTATGTTTTGATTTTCATACATTTATAGGCCATTTAGTGAAAGAGTGCATCATATTAGGGTTAAGCATTACATCTTGCATCTCATTTGTCTTTCCAAGTCCTAACTTGGTGGTGAACCCCTCATTAGTTTACAATCATAACCTAGGACAACCCTATTGCAAGATCCCTTTCTCCTTTGCATTGAGATCTCTAGGGTTATCCTTGAATGAGATAATTGGAAAGTGGGTCTTGCTCTATGTCATAAACCATAGGAAATCATCACCCCCATTTTTTGTTATTTAAAACCCTAATCCCCCTTTAGTTCTCTCTCCCAAAAGAGAGAGAACACCATTTTCTAGGTTTCATTTTGGTGAACCCTTCAAACCCTTATTTTTTGATTTGGAGTGCATCATAGTCCTGGCTCTAGGTTACATAAAATTTGCATTAGGCGTTTCATTAGTTAATTTGCATCTAGGGTTTCTAAATATTGCATTAGTGAAAGTGCATATAGGTTGCATTTTTTCCTCTTGCATCATTGAATTTCACTTAAAATATGTAATTGCACATTGTCTAGACATCACTCAAACCAAAAAACTAAACATTCACTCAATTTTTTTTGAAATTAGTGAAAAACCCTAATCTAGGACTCATACGTCCCTTAGGGTGATTTAGTCCCAGTACAGGTGGTTTTACCTAATTTCTAGGTATTCTGTGTTGACTATTTTTAAGCATTTGAACCCTTGAAAAAACCTAACTGGGACTCATATGCCCCTCCGAGCGATTTAGTCTTGTGTCAAACCTGAAACTGTATTTTACAGCATTGAAAACTCTATTTTTGTGTTTTTGTTTGCTATTGTTAGATTCTTGTTATGGTTTACTAAATTTTTGTTACATTGATTTCATTAAATCTAGCTTAATTTGGTGCATTTGTAAACATAAGAATTGGAATTAAATAATATCATTTATCTTGTGTTCATTGCATTTATCTTGCATTCATTGCTTGTCCTTTGCATGAGCTTTATAACTTGGTGTCCTATTGATAATACTATAGTGAGACAAAGTTTGAGACTCATGCCATCCCGCAATAACACAATCATCGTGGATCTTGGGTTATCTAGCTCTTTCACTCCTAGTGTTGACACTAGTTCACTTGGTATAGACCATACCCTTAACAACTCTTTGCCTTCAAGTAGTGTGACAAGTGTTGAAAAAATAGTTGCTATTATTCCACAAGAAAAGATAATCCAAATCCATGAAGACTTCGCAAACCTACAACATCAACTGAGTACTAAAAACATTTCCTCTATTGCTATTCCTACCATAGATAACATACATCGCATGGTTGAAATTGAAGGAGTAGAAATTGTGTGTAACCTAGCTCGTATTTTTGGAAAACATCTTACCTCAACAACTAGTTGTGCTTTACCTTCAAACAATGTCCAAAATCAAGGAGGAACTCAAATTCCTCCTCCCACAACCATTTCCTCCATTCCTACCTATACCAAACCTCAAGTTACAACAATGATTCAACCTAGTAATATCTTCCCTACCTTGGTATTTCCATTAGAAATCCTAATACCTTTGTGGTATCACACATCATATTTCCTACCACTTTACCTCCCATAATCATTCTATTCACTTCCCCCTCAAACACATATACACCTCCACCATATTCACCTCTATCTCAAAATATAACCAATGACACCATCCTTAACCAACTTTTGCAAAATGTTTCATCCCTTCAAAAGAAAATTTTCACCATAAACCAAAATCAAAATGGCCAACCTACATATTGTAAAAAACAATCCCTTATCCTTGGAGATATTGAGAATGTCGATACCACAAGGTATATAGATTCCTAGGTTTGAGAAATATCGGGGGAAAGGAGATCCTTCTAACCATGTTTCTGCTTATATTGCCTTATGTAGTGATTTTGTCCTTGAGGATAAGCTCTTAGCTAAGATTTTCCCTAGATCCTTGAAGGATACTACCTTAGAATGGTTTTCCTCATTATCAAATAACTTAATTCATTCATTCAATGAACTAGTTGAGGCCTTTATAAACCATTTCCAAGTTCTCATGAATCCTAAGATGACCTTAAGCTGATTTGATGAGATGTAATAAAAAATATGATGAAAAATTTACTGAGTTCATTTCACACTACCAATTGCTTTATTCCCAAATTGACATAAAGATCCCCACCTTCAATGGATGTTTATTGAGAACTTACAAACTAAGATACAAGATAAGCTTGGTATGATGAAATTTCCTTCCTTTGTAAACTTGTGTACTGTCCTTCATGATTATCAAAACTTGGTTAGTAGTCGTGACACAAAACCCACCTCTAGCCGTTCTGAAAAGTCCAAATTGGTAAACCAAAACAATTATTTAACTTTTAGGAAACTAAATAAAGGCATCCTTCAACTTAACCCCCCTCAACTAACTCAACATGTTGATACCCAACTGGATACTATAAAGAAAAAAAGTTGTTTTACATATGGGGATCCGGCTAGACAATTTACTCCTCTACCTGATACCCTACATAGCACAATGTCACAACTTCTAAAATAGAAAATGATCACATTACCACTCGTTAAAACTCCCTATCCTAATAATCTTTACCTCCAAAATTTAGATCGAATTCCTATTGCCATTATCACCGACAAAATGAACATGATATAGAACATTGTAAGCATCTTAAATGTCTTGTACAAGACCTCATTGATTTTGGTCGACTTCAAATTGGATGTGTTAATGATCAAGGAAATAAGTCTGTTGCCCCTCCTAACCAAAACATGCAATTTTTTACCAACCCTATGCCAAACCACAATATTTCATTTGTCAAAGCTAGTGAAACTAAGAAGAATGATGTGATGAATGTTGACACAGATGATGACAACATCGACACTATTGAACAAGGTGCTATGGATACTGATGAACAAATTCTTGTGGGTAACATGGTGGGATTGATTAAAATTCTACATCGTAAGGTCCAAACTAAAGAGCCTCTTAATTTTTCTTTCTCATCTGAAGATATAATTAGAAATGCACCGAATGGTCCTCTTTACATAGTCGGACGAATCAATGACAATCCCACTAATGGGATATTAATTGATCCTATTTGTGGAGAGAATGTGATCATTGAATAAATCTTGTGCATGAACTCTATCAAGAAAAATAAGATAAACTGAAAGCATGGATAAAAACGCATAATGGTTTGTCTTGCCCTATGATGGGATTGATCACCTTTAATCTAAAAGTTGGACCAAAATAATTATATGTCTCATTCTCCATCATCTCGACGTTGGATTAGTTCCATGTGAAGCTTGGTTATCCATTGCTACACTCCATGGAAGTTGTCCCGTTAGTCGTGCATAAATGCTTAAAGTTTCCCTTTGACAATGAGATCTTTACTATACACCATAGTAGCATTAATCCTCTGTCTTCCCGAGGGAACTTATCATTGGATTTCTTTTAGCCTGATCCTACAAAACCTATTAAAACTTGTGAGGACTTCCTTTTCAAATCATATCAAAAGTTTAAGGAAAAATGCATAACAAAATTATCCCTTAGAAACATGCCTCAACCTATGACTGAGCCTCTTATCCTTAAGAAAACTATGATTGAACCACAAGACATTCCAAATAACCAAGACCAACCTAAGATAGATCCTTTGCATATCTCCTATAAAAGACCAAGAGATAACCAAAACAATCCCATCACACCTCCTAAGATAAAATAAGTTTACAAAGCTAAAGAGAAAGTGGTTGAACAACCTCCTATGGTTCCTTTCGTTCCTCCCCTAAGGGAAGAAAAGAAACCTATGTTTGCTAAACCCACTCCTACACAAACACAACTTGAAAATCATACTAAAAGAAACATAAATGCTAGAGAGTGTAGGCGTAGATGTCATGCTCTTTCTTGAAGGTTAAACAAAGAGAACATCAAAGAAAATCAACATCTAAACTTGACTGAAGCAGTACACAATGGGTCTCCCTCTTTCCCAAAAAAAAAGGATCCTATATCACAACCGCAATAGGAGCTAAATCCTTCTTTGGACATTATCATTCGACCTTGCATTATGATTAAATTGGATGATGATGATGAGGTTGCTAAAATTGATGAAGTAGTGCATAATGAATTGAATACATTATTTTCCTCTTCTATGAGCTTAAATGATAATTCTCCTAAGAAGATTGTTGAACTCGGTGATGATTGTAGTTCAACACTTGTTGTTGTCCCTTTGGCTAGTTGTCTGCCTTCCGTACACTATGAACACAATTGGTATGCAGATGACCTACTAATAGGTTGACTCGCATGTGTCGTACTAGTCTTTTGATTTCTTTTCATGTGATTGCATGTGTGTATGTGATTCCCCGTACTGTTTTGTTTGATGTATCTCTCTCTTTGTGGCATTCCTCTATTTGTACCTATAGACATGCAAAATTAACATTCTGCATTTGATCAGGTTCATTCATCAACCGAACTAGATGCCGCATTAGGACCATTCATCAATTAATCAGGTGCACTTTCATCCATTCATTAGGTAATTTCATCTCCTAGGATCATTTATTTAAAATCAAATAAATATTATCATCAACCTTTTAATAAATCAAAAATCCATTTAAATCAAATCCTAAATCATATTCCATCATTTTCTGATTTAAATAAATCAAATATCAAAGTCTTAAAAGTCAACTCACCTAATCAGCATTAAATCAGCATAATCATCATTTATTTAATCTAACCCTGATTAAATGATAATCCCATCCCACTTGCATTCTCTAGATATCTCCACTTGCACAATAAATCAATTTTATTGATTTATTAAAAAACCTCATTTTCCCTCAACATGACAAGTCAAACATTGCATTTATTGCTATTTTTCTTGTCCCCCTCTCAAAATTTATTGCAAATTCAAATTCTCCCTCTCATGGGCACTCTTCCCAAATCTTGCACAACCATTGGCCTATCACCACTTGACAAGTGTCATCTTCTCATTGGAGGATCTTTAGTCCCACATTCACCATCTTGGCCAATCTCTCATCAACAAAATCTATAAAATAAGACCTTCATTCTCATTCATGGATCCACAACTTTTTTCAAGGTTACTCTCTTGATTTGAGAACTCATCTTGCTCATCATCTCCATTTGCATTTCATCATCTTGAGCTTTGATCAAGGATTGGGAAAGGGTCACTAGCACATGTGACACCAATCCACTATGGAATAGGTAACTTGCTTTTGTTTTCATAATGCTTTAGTCTTTCTATTATCATTTGTTGCATTTGAAAGCATTCACAAGGTATTTCATAGGGTCATGCTTGAGAAATTTGTGATTTACTAACCTTGTATGAAGTTTAGTTTTGCAGATTTCAAAAACATGCACCACAGTACCTACATTCTTCTATATATTGTAAGTCTTTTGTTTTTCTTTTGGGGATGATGCAAGGAATTGTGACATTTAGGTCTCTTCCATGTTGACCTAAAATATTTTCTTTGTTTTCACTCTCTTTGTTTCATTCTTCTTGTTGCATGAGTATTTGGAGAATGATGACAGTTTCAAACTCTCTTAAAACATTATAGCATAGACATACTGACCTTGAATCCATGGATCACTTGTGTTATCTTAGGATTTCATTATGGGGGCAACCCCCTTTTCATGAAACATATGACTTGGCATAGGGATTTCCAAATAAGCTCTCATGTCCTCTTTATTGTTAGCATTTATCATTTGCTACTTTAAAGTAATTTCCCATAGCATGGCATTTAGAAAATTCTTTAAATTGGGGGCATACATTGGCATTATTCTTTTGCATATCATGTTTCATTGTGTAGTCTTCTTACTTCATGTGATGATTCTTTCACTTTGTGGTGACATTAGGTGTGATGTCCCTCAAGAGCGTGATATTTCTTATCATATTATATTCCTCTTAGTGGCTTGATGCGACACAATGCATCCCCTAAGTTGTGAATATTCTATTCTTCAATTTGTTGTCTCTTGGAGACATTAGGCACAATGTTCCCTAAGTTAAGACCTTACATGAACTAAGAAAAATTCCTTTGAATGTTCCTTACACAATTTTTCATTTACAATATCTGTTATATGGCTACCTTTCATAATACACTTTGTTTGCTTGTGGATCCATCTTGTTTGTTCATGGGTGTCAAGCATACAAAGCTTTTCTTGCCTCATGAACTCTGTTATCATGTTGTGTGGTGCCTTATGAAAGTTATCAAGAGGTATAGATTTGGTATGGTTGTATGTATGGGAGTCGAACTTATGTGTGATTTTCCCATAGCCACTTGCTTGTCTATGGAATAGGTAACTTGCTTTTGTTTTCATAATGCTTTAGTCTTTCTATTATCATTTGTTGCATTTGAAAGCATTCACAAGGTATTTCATAGGGTCATGCTTGAGAAATTTGTGATTTACTAACCTTGTATGAAGTTTAGTTTTGCAGATTTCAAAAACATGCACCACATTTGGCGCTAGAAGGAGGGAAAAAGTGTCAACTAACCATTAGTTTCTTTACTTGCTTTTATGGAAAAGAAGATACTTTAAAATGTTAAATTTTTTTTATTTTTTTTGACAATGTACTATTGCTGCTAAATGTAATCTCTGATGCAGTTTGTTAAAATTGTTTTTCTTTCAATATTTTGTTGTATCATTGAGATCTTGATTTAATATTGATTTGCAATCTCCAATCTTGGATATTTGTAGTTTGTTGCTGTAAGATGTTTGGACGCTACACTTTAGTATTATCGTGGCTGACAGTAATTAAAGTCCCCATTACATAATGTGGTCATTTATTAGTATGACTTATTTCATTCTGAGTCTTTTCTATAGTCACTGCTAATCTCAAACTGGCACATAGCTTAGATCCCAGCACTGTATTTCATGGTTTGGTTTAAAATCATAAGTCATTATTCCTTCGCTTCTTTCATTCTTCTGCTATATGTAAGATAAGCATTACTGTCAATCACAGTAGAAAAGGGTTGACTGTCCTCAGTTGTCCAAAGTAAAAACTCATTCCCATGGTAAGTGTCTGACCAGTCAATCAATTCCACAAAGCTTAAACATACGGTTAAGCAATTGGTTTAAAGAAAGAGTGACAAATATCCCTGTGCTAAAATCAAGAATCATTACTTTTACGATCTGCCAAACATTACAACATAGCACAAGTTGTTTTCTCTTTGTCATAAATGAGAATTTTGTGAGCTTACAAATCGAGTGCATGAGGTGGCAATGGCCGAATAAGTTGTTTATTCTCATTAATTATTTGTTGAAAACATTTGGCTGTGTTGCAACGTATCTAACCCGCTGCCACCGTATAAGTTCCTTTAATGCATTAAGGAAAATATTCAAGATCTTTCTGTTCTAATATCTATAGAGGCTTTGTGCATCTCCCTCTTTCTGTCGACTGTCACACACTTTGACTATTTTCTAGCAAGGAGTGCGCTAGAAAAGTTTACGCACCAAATAATGGGATAACTACTAAATTACATCTGCTAGAATTTTTTTTATAAGACTATCAATATCATGCAATTATTGTGTTTTGTGGGATAACATTTGATTGGAAAGTTCTATCAAACAAGTGTGTTGCTCCAAAATGAAGTACAATATCTGTCAAATGTTATTATTTACTGTGTTCATTACATAACGTGTTTGGTGCTGATCATCTTGCAAGAACAACGTCCAAGCTGCAGCTACAACCTCTTACAGACATTGACTGATGATGAGGCAGTGCTGTAAAGGCAGTGATATTTGGTTTCTTGGAAATCTACCTAAGCAGCTGCAACTATAACGTCTAACAGATATTGACTAATGGTGAGGCAGTGCTGTGAAGACAGTGATATTTGGTTCCTTGAGTAAATGCTGAAATCATTCAAAACATTTAATACAACAGTTACAGGGCGCAGTTATAGGATCAGGAGCTTTAATTTTGTGTCCGTGATTTTTTTGTTTTGATCTAACACTTCCTTTCTAAAAGCTTCATTTATGGTTGCTGACTTTTCACATAAGTATTCATTTGAAATCTTCTTTAAACGTTTGAGATACGATTTTGTTCACTTGCTTGCTGGCCACTGTATTATGACTTTATAATATGATGGTAATAATATAGAAGATTTAAGAATTTATATACATAGGGTTTTGAAATTAGGTATTCTCTTATGAAAGTAAGGATAAAATAAAAAAATTATTGAGATTAGTCATTGAGTTAATCATGTGCTTTGACAATATAATTTTGTTCCTTTTTTTTCAAAAAGGTGGTATGCCTTATATATTTTAACCATATCTTACATCTTAACTCTTATTTATGTTATTTATAGGCACAAAAGCAAACGAAGGACAACAAAGGTACAAACGAAGGAAAAGCGAAGGCGAAAAGGTACAAAGCAAAGGAGGAGGCTAGCAAACGAAAACGAAAGGAGGAGAATTTTTTTTCGAAAAATCAAAGTGTTTTTAAACGCTTTAAGTGTTTGATCAACACTACTTCACAAAGTTGTTTATCTTTTAATTTTAGAACACTAATTTTCATTTGGGTCTAAAACGAACAATTTGATTTTTCATTGCAAAGGGCTTAAAATGAATCTTAGGACAAACTCACTAGATTTTGTTTAAGGTTAAGAATTGAACAATCAAAACTCACACTTCATTTTGGTGCTTAAAACGAACTCACAATTGCTTTGAAGGCTATAAAATGAACAAGTGCTTGAATTGTGTGATTTTGTCTTTTGAGTGCGTATCCTCTCCCCTTGCGCTTCGTGCGATCTAGGGTGCAATAGAAACACTCAAAATACATTTTATTGCTTTGAAACACTTCGATTTGGGTTTAAAATTGAACATCTTGTGCGAGTGTGAGTAGGGGAATTTTCGCGTACATTCTCTTTCTTTGTGCCATCAAAGATTGATCGAGTTACGGATTGTGTCTTTGCTTGCTTTTGTTTATCTTAGAGGGCCTGCCTTGGGGAAAAAGTACTCACCCAAGGGAACGACTCAACTGGTAACACTCTAAAGCCAAGAGTATTTCTAGCTGGGATATAAATGTGGGTATTGGTTAAACGCCATTATCATGCGGTTGGCTCTGACAAGATGGATTTGAAAGGGGACTCTTACCGACTGGGTCAATCTCCACGAACAGAAAGTCCTTACTAGAACCCATGTACTAAAATTTTTCAAAATCCTTAATCTATTTGTTGGTGCAAGAACGGTCATTCTGAAGCCACCCCACACTCTTACGGTCTTCTAGTAGAGATGGAAATCATGCCATGGGAGTTTCATGGGTGTTGATGCTTGGCTGCCCCGATTGACGATAATGAGCTGTAGAGGGGAGCCAGTGGGGTCAAGCATCTAACCATCCATTAGAAATAAGCGTAGCTAGACTTTTCCAAGTGGGAATCCAACAAATATTGTCTTACAAATCCATAGGGCTTGTAATTGTTCTTTTTTGAAAACACAGTGTTGTATTCGAAAACATTTTGCAAACAAACATTCAACATGATTCTCAAAATTTCAAACCCTCTTGAAGACAAATATCATTGACTCAATCCATATGTTACTGCTTTCCCTGGGGATTCACATCCTTAGAGGTTCCTAAGCATTGGATTATACCTCAATTTGTCTTCTTGAGTAAACAATAGGAAAACCCTTGTCTTAAGTTCATTGAATTTCCACATAAAATATCTTGTGGGGTTTAAAGAAATTAAGACATTGGACATCTTAGTTTGAAACTTTAATCAAAGAGAGTGTTTTTGGTAAAATAAATCCATTAAACAAAGATAAGCAAAATGAACTTTCATGTGTGTTGAAGACTCCAAAAATCCCAAAGAAAAAATCATTGAAAATCCGAAAATGAAAGTTCAAATGAAACCAATCCTTGGTTACAAAGGTCTTTAGGAAGCATATGCATGCTCTTCAATACCTAGGTCTAGGAAAAAAAAGTGGTCTTTTTAGTTTCATCTAGGGATCAAAACAAATCAAACCTCTTTCATCCATCTTTCAAAACATCAAATCCATCTCACAAATCATCTTTTGAAAAAACCTTGAAATCATCCTTGAAGTGCTAGGCTTTATGATAAAATCAAGCAAACACCAAAATCATTGAGACCAAGTCCTTGAAAACATTTATCAAAACACCTTTGTCTAGGAATGTGTAAATGCATCCTTTTGCATATCCTTAGTCAAAGTTATCCAAATCATCTTGTCTAGCTTAGTGTATGTAGATAAATCCTTAGACTCCATATACTTAGTGAAACAATCATCTTGTTTGGGTAGGTGTGGGTAGATGCATCCTTCTCCTCACACATATCCAAATCATCATCCTTTGAACACAACTATCCTTTAGATCATTATCAAACATCTTAGGGTCTTTTTGTTCAAAATCAAAATCAAAATCAAAATCAAAATCAAGATCAAGATCAAGGAAAAAATCTCAAAATCCAAAAAACAAACCAATCAAAAATCCAAAGCCTAGTATTTCATTCAAGATCTATCAAAAGCCAAAAACATCCATAACATCCATCTTTAACCATCACCATCATATCATCATCACATTTGATCCTAAAAAGCATCCTAAAAACTCTCACTTTGGGACATAAAATAGAGATTAACCCAAAGAATCAAGAGATTCATCTCCCATATTCTCAAAGATTGATCCTTGTTTTATGGTTCAAACGAGATCTCAATACAAGAAGAGTATGGAAGCCCACAAATAAACTCCCGCTTCAAGTGACCTTAGCCAAACAAACGCATAAATGAATCTCGCAGAATCAAGCAATCCATTGATCCCCTCATCATCACAAAATCTACAAGAAGAAAATCAAGGGGAGGACCTCACCTTTGGAATGTCTCACGAAGAAATAGCTGAAATGCTCCAAAATCCGGACAACCATAGAATCATCAACATCATGATGAGACTCAACCCTTCGTTGTACATGCTTGAACTAGCAAAATAAGGGGCCAAGTTGCCTTCGGATTTTGATGTGACCACTATAGTAGAGACATCTTTTCCACCAATCTCATCCACCATCCCCATTTCATCTACACCCCCATCTCAAAACGTCATGAAAAATATCCTACAAATCACAACATCATTTGCTCCAACTCAACCCAACATTAACAAGGGAAACACATTCCTCAATGAACTTCAATCACATCCCCTTGTGAATAACCAAAACTTGGACGCAAACACCACAGTGGAACAAAACATCCTTTATAATCCATTACACCAAAATGTTCCTCTCACTTTACATTATGACCTATCATCAACATCTTTTCACGGAGCACCACAAACACCTCTTCTCACAAATTCACAAGAGGAGGGAGACATATTCGGACCAGGGGGCATTTTCAACACCACAACACTCTCACAAGGATTCACCCCCCTTACATTTCCCCTCTCCCACCATCACCATTGTCATCAACACCACTCCTTGGTTTAGGGCTTCCCCCTTTAGCGAGTAGCAATCAAACATACATCCCAACCATCAATCAAAACATCTTGCCAAATGCTCAAAAATTATTGTTGACATCACAACAACAAATGACAAACACACAAGCAATGGAAACATCATCAAACACCCCTAAAACATTGCAAAGCATGGTCTCTCAAGGGCCAATCACATCAACGACGCCACTTACCACATCAACAACACCATCCACCAATCACCACATCAACACGACAACACCATCCACTAACCAAATAATCAACACAACACCATCATCTACCACCATTACAAATCCACCACCACCACCAACGTTCACCACATCAAACCAATTCGATGCAACATTACAAGCTGCTTTTCAAAGAGGATACCAACAAGTGCAGAAACAAAAAGCCGTGCAACAAGCTGCTCAAGCTGCACAAGCCACCAAAGCCGCACAAGCCACATTACAAGCGCAACAAGCACAACAAGCCAAAGCTTTATTGCAACAGCAACAACAACAAGTCGCCCAAGCCGCACAAGCGCAAGCAGCACAAGCGCAAGCCCAAGCTCAAGCACAATCTCAATATCAAGCACAACAAGCACAAGCACAAGCACAACTTCTTGCATAAGCAGCGCAAATACAAGCATATCAGCAAGCACTAAAGCAATGCCAAGAGCAACAAGAAGTAGCAGAATTGGAAACCCAACAACAAGCGTTGTGGGAACAACAAGCAGAACAACAAGCATTGTTAGATCAGCAACAAGCGCAGCAACAAGCAGAACAACAAGCGTTGTTAGAATAGCAACAAGTGCAACAACAAGAAAAAATTCTAGCACAACAACAACAAGAGAAACAACAAGCATTGTTCATCCAAAAGCAAGTAGAAGCCTACTTCGCCCGCCACAACATATCGATACCATTGAACAATGCACCAACCAACCCATCCATCCAAACCACGATTGCAACAACCCAAAACACATTCATCCCACCCCCTGATCCTCAAAATGATATGACGACACAACTCAAGTTGCTCTCGCAACAAGTACTCGATCTTCAATTAGGGCGAACAACCAAAACACAAAGCAACTTGTCTCCCTATCCATTTGATAGGAGCTTAGAAATGAAACCATTCCCTAAGGGATTTGAAATCCCCAAATTTGACAAATATCGAGGGACAAGAAATCTTGAAGATCACATCAGGGAATTCCAAGTTCATTGCATGGAAGTCGCATATGACAATACGTATCTAATGCAACTATTTCCTAGAAGCTTGGCGGGTCCCGCTATAGAATGGTTCTCTCACTTACCTACAGGAATTAGAATATTCCAAGAGATTACAAGTGCATTCATTAAGAACTACTCAGGTAACATTGCAATGGATGTTAGTCTTGAAGAACTATACGCTCTAAAACAAGGGAAGAATGAATCTTTCACTTCATTCCTTCAACGATGGCGATCCAAGGCCAATCGGAGCAAGTGGACCATGCCAGAAGAACAACAAGTCTGCATAATCATAGCCAACCTTGAAAGTCGCCTATCATTCCATCTCAAAGTTTAGGGTATCACCACATACGATCAATTGATCTCCAAGGCACTTAGCATCGAAAGAGCCCTTGTAACTCAACCCATCGAATCAACATCATATCACGAACCACAAAACAATCGCCCGTCATCAAACTACAATGATAAACCTTGCACATGGGCGAGAAACAAAAATGTCACTAATGATGGTGTCGTAGATGCCAAGGTGGTTATTAGTGGTTTGCGCCAAAACACATCCACATAACAAACCCAAACACCAAATCAAAACATTCATCACACAACGCATCAATCCAACAATAATCCCACCATCAATAACCTCAATGACCAAAGAGGACCACCTCAACGCAAAACATACCCCAAACGAAAATACACTACTTTGGGGGAACCACTTGAGGACATCATGAAAAATATAATCGATGAAAAACTCATCCAAGCTCCTACATTTGAGAATTATCAAGAACCTGATGTCAAACCTCCTTGGTACAATGAAAATCAACTATGTGAGTTCCACAAAATCAAAGGCCACACCACAAACAATTGTATGAGACTCAAGAACATCATCCAATATCTCATTGACAAAAGAATCATAAATGTGGAAACACCTACTGGGAATCAGGATCTTAAAATCTACACAAATTCGATGCCGAATCATGGCAACAAAGGGAATAACAAGGATAAAGGAAAGGGTAGTGTAAATCATGTATACGAAATAGTTGTTGCCAACCTCAATGAAAACTGCATGGTCATCACCATCAAGGGTGCCCATGCCGAAGATTGTGGAGTCACCACAAGAGGTGGCAAAGTCACCATTGTAGGATCATCCCAACCAAATAGAGTCCCTACATCAAGAGCCATTCCGTATAGCTACAATGTTGTAGACCAACTCAAAAGAAGACTAGCACACATCTCCATCATGGAGTTGTTAAAAATATCATCAGCGCATAAAAAGATCCTCGAGGAAGCATTAGCCTCATCTACTGTCCCTGTAGACCTCGATGCGGAACAATTTCAAGCTATGGTCGGAAACATCATAACACCTAATCTCCTTACATTTTCTAACCAATATTTTCCCGCCCAACCATCTCACAATCGTGCACTTCACTTGGAGGTCATTGTGAACAAAAGCAAAATCAAAAGGGTCTTGGTGGATGGAGGTGCAGGTTTGAACATATGTTCTTTTAGTCTCATCAAGCAGTTAAAGATATCAGAAGATTCCATTGATAAAGGGAAGGGCATCACAATCAGAGCATATGATGACCAAGAAAGAGTGTCTCAGGGCACAATTAAGCTCCCTATCCAAGTAGGGCCAACACTCATGGAAACCACATGTCAGGTCTTGGACCTCGACTAACCATACAACATTCTCCTGGGACACCCATGGATCCATGCAATGAAAGTCGTAGCATCAACCTTCCACCAATGTGTAAAATTTACACATAATGGACAAGAGGTTACTGTCCATGGAGATCCTGAGCCATTTTCATACTACAAGAACCTTGAAGCCAAATATTACAAAATCCCCCAAGTGCCAAAAAATGATGAAGGCCCATCCACATCATACATTGATCCCGCCATTCTCACTTCTCGACAGAGATACCCGCCATTCCCACCATATCCGATATCAAGCTCATCATCCAGGAGGACGGTTGTGGAAGCTATAGGCTCTCTAACAATGCTTTTGTGATAGGAGAGTTACCACAATCTCCTAGATCACGAGGACGCCCACAAGAAAATCAAACTTCCACATCACAAACGTATCCTAAGGATTATCCTGAATTCACAAGCTGGGGAGACCTTGGCCAAGAGGTTATCGAAGCAGATCCATCTCACATGTTGTACCGAGATGAAAGACCGACACCTAAATTACCAATGGATGAAAGAAGCAGAGGCCTACACATGATGCTTGCAATGGGCTATGACCGAAACCAGAGATTGGGACAAAATGACAACAGCCTCATAATACCTATCATGCCAGAGACGCGACCCATAACAAATCTTGGTCTTGGATGTGCCACTCCAGAATAACCATACATGGCCAAGTCCTCCGGTTAGAGCTGCTAATGTTTCTCCTCAGCCAGTAATAGTACAACTACACTCACCAATAGTCACAGGTAGGGACACACATAATTTTATCACTGAGCCCTATATTAGTAGCGATGACGAAGATATCATATCCAATCTCCCTAGGTTATTCAAAGATACCACTCTGTGTATGATTAGTACCATATCCTTTGAACCAAATAGTCCAAATCATGAGATCCACTTAGTCTACCCCCAACTGATTGACTATGACCAACGAGGACCACCAGTTCTCGATACATTTGAAAACGATGAAGCGCTCTTAGAATTCATGGGGTTGAGGGATAACATTCCAGATGGAGATCACAAGGTAGGATTCATAATGGAGTTGGACACACACGCCTACTACGGGGAAACGATTGAATCTTTCAGTTGCAAAAGTGAGAAACTAAGAATCATATCTAAGTCCTTGAGTGAAAACCACACCATGGCACTCTCTAACAAGAAAATAGTAAAAATAAAGGACTTATCCAACGGTGAAAACCTCTCTGAGGTGCCTAAGGATGAAGGATTCAATCTTCCCCTAAGAGCTATTCATCAAGAGAAGTCACTAGTCTTGGCTGAAAAATGCAACCCAGTCAACCTAGGAACAGAGGAGACCCCGCATATCACATTCTATGCGGAATCACTATTATCAGAAGAGCAAGAACTCCTAGTAGCATTCCTAAAGGAAAGACAAATAAACTTCGCATGGAGTTATGTTGATATGCCAAGGCTTGATCCAAATACTATGGTTCACCACCTAGCAGTGTATCCAGATGCAAAACCTGTCAGACAGAAGCTTCGCAAAATGCATCCTCAAATTGCTTTGATAGTCAAAATGGAACTCAAAAAGTTGTTAGATGCAGGATTTATCCGACCAATCGATTATCCAGAATGGGTATCAAACTTGGTACCTGTATCAAAACCTGATAGAGCTATCAGAATTTGCATGGATTTCAGAGATTTGAACAAAGCATGTCCCAAGGATGATTTCCTGCTCCCTAACATCAACATGATAGTAGACATGACAGCAGGGCACGAGATGCTATCGTTAATGGATGAATTTTCAGGATATAACTAGATCATGATAGCAAAAGAAGACCAACACAAGACGGCTTTCACTTGTCCATGGGGGACCTACTACTGGAACATGATGCCATTCGGCCTAAAGAATGCAGGAGCAACCTATCAAAGGGCCATGATGCTGATATTTCATGATATGATTCACAAAATAGTCGAAGACTATGTGGATGACATCCTAGCTAAATCAAGAAAAAGACAAGATCATATAGCAACCCTAAGTGCTATCTTTGATAGATTGGAGGAATACAAGGTCAGACTAAATCCCAAGAAGTGTGTCTTTGGCATACAATCAGGTAAACTGCTAGGATACATAGTCTCCATGAGGAGTATTGAGGTGGATCCAGCAAAAGTCAAAGCAATCCTTGAGATGGAGGCACCAAGGAATCTAAAACAACTGAGAGGCCTCCAAGGAAGGCTCTAA
Source organism: Sequoia sempervirens (assembly GCA_007258455.2). Taxonomy (NCBI): domain Eukaryota; kingdom Viridiplantae; phylum Streptophyta; class Pinopsida; order Cupressales; family Cupressaceae; genus Sequoia; species Sequoia sempervirens. Next base: position 49,001,146 of record VDFB02047144.1, on the reverse strand, counting down.
TCCATTAGAAGGTTCATAGCACAACTGGCAGACAAGCAGAATCCGTATTCACACCTACTCCACAAGGGGGTAGTATACAAATGGGATACCAAGTGTGAAGAGGCATTCAACAAAATAGAGGAATATCTACTAACCGCCAGTGTTAATGCCACCTATCCCAAAGAAGCCATTGATCCTATATGTGTCAGCAACAATAGCAGCCCTTGGAGCTCTACTAGCTCAACATGATGAAAACGGAATAGAGAGGGCCATCTACTATATCAGCAGGACAATGGTCGGTCATGACCTAAATTACTCTTTCATTGAAAAAGCTTGCCTCGCAGTAGTATTTGCATCCCAAAAATTTAGACACTACATGTTGGCACACAAGATCAAGCTTATTGCCAAAATTGACCCCCTTAAATATCTCTTATCAAAGGAAATGTTAACTAGCAGAATGGAAAAATGGGTCATGATATTATCAGAATATGACATCGAGTATGTTGAGAGAAAAGCCATCAAGGGTCAAGTTATTGCAGACCAATTAGCAAAAGAACCTATGTATTCTGAGAATCCTCTTGTATCTGAATTTCCAAACGAATCCATCTTTAACCTCAACGTTGCTGATCACTGGAAACTATACTTCAATGGGTCATATACACAGCACGGATCAGGAGCTGGTATCTTCTTCATCACCCCCCAAGGGGACTACATACCACGATCATACAAACTAGCATTTCCTTGCACTAACAACATAGCGGAATATGAGGCTTTGACTATAGGTCTCAGGATAGCAGTGCAGTGGAATATCATAGCTCTCAAGCTCTACGGCGACTCACAGTTGATCATAAATCAGGTCAATAATGAATATCAGACAAAGGATGACAAGCTAATCCCATACAAGAAATTGGTGGAGACTTTAAGGGAATCCTTCATCGACATAACATTTGAGCAGATTCCAAGAAACAACAATAGAGCTGCTGATGCCATGGGTACAATTGGGTCTCTATTAGACATCCCTCATAACATACCGAAATACGAATTTCTGATCGAGCAGATTCTCATTCCCACATTCGAGGTACCAGAATCATAATATGTGTGTGAAATCATTGGTCCTGGCGATCCTTGGTATCATGACATCTATACATATCTTCGAATAGGAGTCTTACCCGCTGACCTACCATCGAGCCTAAAACGAACCTTTATCAAAAAGGCATCTAGATTTGTCATCCTAGGTGATACCTTATACCGTAGAAGCATAGAAGGTACCTTACTACGTTGTCTAAATGCTGAGTAGGCATTAACCGCTCTAACCAAGGTTCATAACAGTATTTGTGGCTCACACTCGAGTGGGATAACCATAGCCAAGAAACTGCTGAGGCTGGGGTATTACTGTCCCACGATGGAAAGAGAAGCACATGATCATGCTAAAAGGTGTTTACAATGTCAGCAGCATGGGGACCTCATCCATGCTCCAGCTCAAGAGCTTCACCCGATTATCACACCATGGCCCTTTTCGCAATGGGGACTCGACCTCATTGGCAAAATCACCCCCACCTCGTCCAATGGCCACAAATTCATTATAACTGCAACTGAGTACTTCACAAAGTGGGTGGAAGCCATACCCATGACCTATATCACTGGGAAGCAAATCTCAAAATTCATCCTGAACTATCTCATTTGTTGTTACGGTGTTCCACAAGCCATTATCTCAGATAATGGGACACCCTTCAAGAACCGTGGAGGTTTATGTAATTTGTGCGAGAAATTCAAAATCCAAAGATCGCTTCCACTCAGATATCCCTAAGGCAATGGCTACAGTAAGCTACAAAACAAAACCATCCCCGTAACCTCAAGAAAATACCAATGACGGTGTGTCAGACCTGCACTTGCAGTTTAATCCCCCACCCTTTGGGTTTATCAACCAAAGAGACACCCACCGGGTGCCACCCCCATTCTCCTTGGTCTTACCTGGATCGAGCCTCAGACTCCCAATTGAGATCGAGCTCCCATCCCTCGTAATATCATCAAGAAACTTCATCAACATGAAGAATACTCCAAGCCCAAGACTAAAATGAGTTGGAGTTATCGATGAGACGATAGATGCTTTTAGAATCACTTACAAGTTCCACGTAATTAGACTCAACCGGTTACAACAAGAAGAAGCAGGACATTCCAAGTAGGAGAATTGGTCTTGAAAGAAAATCAGAAGAATGTCCCAAATCCTAGCAGCAAAGGCAAGTTTGAACCCAATTGGTTAGGGCCTTTCATCATCACAACAAGCTATAAATTAGGGGCATATCAATTATCAACACCTGAAGGGGAACCTCTGCAGGAGCCCATGAATAGCTCCCATCTAAAAAAGTTTTATGCCTAATTCTTCCAGGTATAGAACCAAAAAAATCCAAAAAAACTAGAAAAAGTCCTGAAAAAATGGTTACTTTGGCGAAAACTTGGCAAACAGGCGTCTTGGTAACAACAAAAAAATCAAAAAAGCAAAAAATCCAAAAAAAATCAGAAAAGGATCAAAAAATCGTCCTCTAGTGAAAACCACTTTGGTGGCACTTTGGACAAGTACCTTGGTGAAAACCTGGCAAACAGGCGCCTTGCATAAATAAGCACTTTCCATCCACCAGGATCTTTATGGCTTGATTTGCATCATCCCTCCATTTCACTTCCATCATCCATCTCATCCATATCTCCATCCATCACTCATCCACTCACATTCCACACATAGCTTGGTCTTGTGTTTATCATGATCCCTCCTAGTACTACTCGGCCCATTCTCAAGGTTATTTTTGTCCTACCTTTATCGGAGTAGTCTATTACATCATGTTGGGGGCATGTTCCCATCGGATTGGATTCGTGTATGGTCTTAAAGTCCTCAAACATCAGAAAATTAGAAAATCCAAAAACATCAAAAAAATAAAAAAAAATCCAAAAACATTCAAAACATATCAAAATCCAAAAAACAAGTCAAAAAGTCATTCAAAAATCCAAAAACAAGATTGTCTTGTTGAACTACGTCGTCTTTGAGCTTGAACGTAGGCAAGGTTGATCTTTGATCATCCCCCAAGACATTTAGGGTAGTCCTATAGGAGTCCGTCATAATAAACTGACATTTCATCATGTATATCTTCATCTGCAAATCGGTCAAGTCGTCAATCAAACTACATGGTCTCTGCGTGTATAATGTAGGCAAGGCTAATATGTCGATCAGCCCTCGAGGCCCCTAGGATAGGTCTTTAGGTTAGTCTCTCGGTCAAAATCTCAGAAAATCCCAAAAACATTGGAAAACTAAAAATAAAAACATTTGTAAAACTTTGAAAAAATACCAAAAACAACCTCAAAACATTGCAAAAACATCAAAAACATCCAAATATTTGAAAAAATCCATCTGCCTCATCTCGCTTGCACCCGCAATAAACACCATTCATAATAAACTGATCATCATCCTCAACCTTTGGTGAAACAGTTAGAAACAAGTCTAGCAGGTTAAAAACAAAACTCAAAAGCATCAAGTCTCAAGTCTCAGTCAGTACGTAAACAAGTCGGTTTTTGTTTCGATAGTCCATCATCCAAATAGTCCCATATCAATCATCTGATAACATCATGTCCTAGGATGAATCCTTCCTACAAGGGGCATTATTTATCAGAAGCAACACTTTGGATAGACGAAATGACGTGCCGCCATCCACTAACATGTCTAAGGATGTATCCTTCCTACAAGGGGCATTATCTTTTGGCAATAAGTTTCAGTTCTTATCCTTAAAAACACATTCCCTTTTGGTTAGCGGTATTGAAGAACATCAACTTGTTTATGTGCTTTATCTTTTTCTTTTGACTTATCTTATTGCGCTCAGTCCAAGGACCTCTCGATGATATCCGAATGAAGGACTTAGAGAGATAGGAATGGGGCAACGATCATTACTCTGTTGTCTATTGTGCTTGTTGGACATTCTTGTAAAATAACTTGGCGAATACTTTCTTTGTTAGATATGTATAGAGGATGTTTGGATGGCTTGTTGACTATTACATTGATTGGTTATACCTTTCCGTGTTTTGGTCTGAGATGTCTGAAACTTCTGAAGTGCATCCTAGCAAGGTTTTCGTATGTCAGGTGTGAACAAGAATACTCCTATCTATTTTTTGAGTCAAAGTCCATCACACTAAGTACAATGCCATCCTGGTCCTTTATACCTTGATGCATCATGCTTAGGCGTGTTATCAAACATAAAGTAAGTGATCCTTTTAAAATCCCCAATCCTTGATAAGAAAATCATCCATCTATCATCATCATTTCTCATCATCATTTCTCATCGTCATTTCTCATTATCATCTCTCATAATGTTGGCTTGTTGATCCTCTTGTCATCATCTAATTCTTCATTTTCCGCACTAACATCATAGCATGAATAGTTAATCATCATCACCAATTCATCCATTATGCATTCATCTTGCATCCATAAATCATCAGAATTCTGCATATCATCTCACATGCATCATCATCATAATATAGATCTGTTAGTCTAAGCATCTCATAACTCATCCATTTCATAATCATAGCATATCACATCATCAATCTCATCCATCTCATATCATATCATCATTTAAGTTGTTTAGGATAATATAGATTTGTTATTCTAAGCATCTTGAAATCATCTCATTTGCATCATCGTCCATAACCATCCATTTTGAACCTCTTTATCGCGAGATCGACCCTCAAATCGAAATCTTTTAGCCCGATCTCGAGGGGGCAATGTACCCTTCTTTCCGTTGGGGCATCCGAAAAATCAAATTTTTTATTTTGATCGAGGGTTATTCTTTGAACCAACACAACAAGTACATTGCTTCAAAGAGGGGCAAAATGTAGACATGCAAAATTAACATTCTACATTTGATCAGGTTCATTCATCAACCGAACTAGATGTCGCATTAGGACCATTCATCAATTAATCAGGTGCACTTTCATCCATTCATTAGGTAATTTCATCTCCTAGGATCATTTATTTAAAATCAAATAAATATTATCATCAACCTTTTAATAAATCAAAAATCCATTTAAATCAAATCCTAAATCGTATTCCATCATTTTCTGATTTAAATCAATCAAATATCAAAGTCTTAAAAGTCAACTCACCTAATCAGCATTAAATCAGCATAATCATCATTTATTTAATCTAACCCTGATTAAATGATAATCCCATCCCACTTGCATTCTCTAGATATCTCCACTTGCACAATAAATCAATTTTATTGATTTATTAAAAAACCTCATTTTCCCTCAACATGACAAGTCAAACATTGCATTTATTGTTGTTTTTCTTGTCCCCCTCTCAAATTTTTTTTCAAATTCAAATTCAAATTCTCCCTCTCATAGGCACTCTTCCCAAATCTTGCACAACCATTGGCCTATCACCACTTGGCAAGTGTCATCTTCTCATTGGAGGATCTTTAGTCCCACATTCACCATCTTGGCCAATCTCTCATCAACAAAATCTATAAAATAAGGCCTTCATTCTCATTCATGGATCCACAACTTTTTGCAAGGTTACTCTCTTGATTTGAGAACTCATCTTGCTCATCATCTCCATTTGCATTTCATCATCTTGAGCTTTGATCAAGGATTGGGAAAGGGTCACTAGCACATGTGACACCAATCCACTATGGAATAGGTAACTTGCTTTTGTTTTCATAATGCTTTAGTCTTTCTATTATCATTTGTTTTATTTGAAAGCATTCACAAGGTATTTCATAGGGTCATGCTTGAGAAATTTGTGATTTACTAACCTTGTATGAAGTTTATTTTTGCATATTTCAAAAACATGCACCACAGTACCTACATTCTTCTATATATTGTAAGTCTTTTGTTTTTCTTTTGGGGATGATGCAAGGCATCGTGACATTTAGGTCTCTTCCATGTTGACCTAAAAGCTTTTCTTTGTTTTCACTCTCTTTGTTTCATTCTTCTTGTTGCATGAGTATTTGGAGAATGATGACAGTTTCAAACTCTCTTAAAACATTATAGCATAGACATACTGACCTTGAATCCATGGATCACTTGTGTTATCTTAGGATTTCATTATGGGGGCAACCCCCTTTTCATGAAACATATGACTTGGCATAGGTATTTCCAAATAAGCTCTCATGTCCTCTTTATTGTTAGCATTTATCATTTGCTACTTTAAAGTAATTTCCCATAGCATGGCGTTTAGAAAATTCTTTAAATTGGGGGCATACATTGGCATTATTCTTTTGCATATCATGTTTCATTGTGTAGTCTTCTTACTTCATGTGATGATTCTTTCACTTTGTGGTGACATTAGGTGTGATGTCCCTCAAGAGCGTGATATTTCTTATCATATTATATTCCTCTTGGTGGCTTGATGCGACACAATGCATCCCCTAAGTTGTGAATATTCTATTCTTCAATTTGTTGTCTCTTGGAGACATTAGGCACAATGTTCCCTAAGTTAAGACCTTACATGAACTAAGAAAAATTCCTTTGAATGTTCCTTACACAATTTTTCGTTTACAATATCTGTTATATGGCTACCTTTCATAATACACTTTGTTTGCTTGTGGATCCATCTTGTTTGTTCATGGGTGTCAAGCATACAAAGCTTTTCTTGCCTCATGAACTCTGTTATCATGTTGTGTGGTGCCTTATGAAAGTTATCAAGAGGTATAGATTTGGCATGGTTGTATGTATGGGAGCCGAACTTATGTGTGATTTTCCCATAGCCGCTTGCTTGTCTATGATGAGTCCAATTTATGGCTCGATTTTGATAGAGTTTATTATCCTTTTGTTGTTGTTGTCATAGACTTTGATATTTGGATGTTGAAATTTTCATGTTATTTCCTTAAGACCATAGAAATTGGGCATAAGCTTATCTTTGTAACTTTTAAATGACATTAACATGCTATGTGAACTATCTATGTTAATTTTACATGTGGATTAATGAATGTTGCTTTAAGATAGTTATAGAAATGCAATTGTTGTGTGTGCTAATGTTGTCATGCAAATATAATTAGAGCCTACAAAATTGAGAAAGATTCTGCCAGCTGGTCATCCGCCATAAAGGTCAACAAGGTGATCATTCAAAGGTCAATGGAGGGAAGACTCTCAATGAAGGGAAATTCCTAGTTCAAATCAAAGATTGTAACTACCTTGTAAATGGTCATAATAGTTTGTTGAGTGAGTATAGGAGTTATTGTTATGCTAGATATGTGTTAAGGAAAACCAGCTTGACCAAATCACACGCATTCATAACCTCCTTTCCACTTTCTATGCTTTCCATAAAGTGGCATCCTCCTAATCTGTTGGAGTTGACCGCCTTGCTAGGTAGTTAGTTAGTAGTTTTTTTCCTTCTATAAATAAGACTCAGATGCTCCTTCTGAGGAGGTTGATTGATCTGATGTTGTACTTGCATTCTTATTTTTTCAATAATATAGTTACACTGCTCTATTGTAATCATGATTTCCAGTGAATAAAATGAAGTTATAAGTTTGTTGCATCTGAGTTTTTCTTAAGGGATACTCATCAAAGGGGGCCCACTTGATGAGCATTCCATCCTTTAGCTTAGTTATTACTTTTCTGTTCAGAAAATAGTTACAAATCTAGCAACTAGAATCCCATTTTGTGACTATTCCTATAGCCAAAGCAAACAGAGTAGTTTCCTGTTTGTTTGCTCAAATTTTCATTTCTATCATGCACTTCAACTTAATATAGTTGTTGGTTGATGTTCAATACTTATGTTACTTTTTTCTAAGCAAATTACTTTCAACATTATGTCTTTCTTAGCTGTAGGATGAATATGGATACTATAGATTCCTAGTGCACATATTGTACTGACCCATTTCGAGTCTATGCCCCTGGGTCAACAATTAAATGAACCTTCATGATGATTAAGACAACTATTTAGATCAAATGTCCAATCTCTAAATCACAGCTTTCAGGGCTTAGTTGTTAATTCATTGTAGGAGGCCAACATTTTTGGCACCATTGTCAGGGATGATGTCAAACTAGGGAGTTCTTTGGAGTCATTGATAGTTTCTTTCTTGATGTAGTATTTCTAAAAGTTTGTTCTTAGTATACCTCTCATTTAGGAAGTAATGACCCTCCTATTCTTTCACCAATTCTTTGTGTGAGTTGGTTGATACTGAGTTGATACCGCATGCATATAGGAAGGAGAAGAGATGCTTATGGGAGATTCCTTCCTAATGATCCTGATCCATTTCAGCTAGAAGATCTTCCAAATCTGCTAGGAGAAGAAGAAGAAGAAGAAGAGCCACACCCTTTTGCTGATGCATTTCCCGATTTAACCAGTTCTGAAACTTCCTCTGAAGATCAAAATTTGATTGAGAACCCATTTGCTTTGGAACTCCATCAAGAAGGAATGGATGATGCAAATAGAAATAGACCTAACCACCTAGCTTTTCCATTCCCCATTGCTCATCAAAATGAAGTTGACAGCCTCAAAAATATCCCTGCTTTAGTCCTTCCTAAGTTCTATGGACTTGTCACAGAAGACCTTGATACTTTCTTTTTTGAGTTTGATATCCTCTACAGAATCTATGACTATACCACTGATGCTCATAGGCTTAAGTTGTTTCCTACCACCTTGAAAGAGGTTGCATTAAGATGGTTTATGAGCCTAGGAAAAAATACTGTGGAGACTTTGGATGACATGAAGACAAAGTTCCTTGAGAATATTAAGGAATATTGTAGGGGAAATGAAATGAGAGGAGATGACATCCTTAGGATGCAACAAAAGGAAGATGAGAGTATGGAGGATTACATTTAAAGGTTTTTTTTTTGCCTGCAGAAATCTCCACATCATACACTTAATGAGGAGTCCCAAAAGCTACTCTTCTTGAGAGGGATTAATGAGAGCTGCATTGAGGCTTTAGACCTGATGGGAGGAGGAGATATCACCCAAGCTCCTTGGGAAGATATTAAGAAGCTATGTTAGAACTATTCTAGGGAAGCTTCAAAGAAAGGGAGAGCTTACCAATCCTCTATGGGTAAATCATCTACTAGTGGAGTTTCAAGGATGGAGATTACTCAATTGCTGGCAGACTTCAAACAAGACATTATAAACAATCTGGCTACTCAATTGGATACACTTCAAGCTAAGAAGAAACATAAGGAGGCAAAGGCAATGTTGGCAGAATATTGCCCTCATTGTAGACAAAAGAAGTACTGCAGATACAAAATGGTAGCTAATATTGACAATAAGTAGATCCCACCTGAGTTCAAGCCAATCCAAGGTGATGATGATCAAGTATACTACATTTCACAAAGGAGACGATGGGCTCCAAGACAAGGTATGCCACCAGATCCATTATCCTTTGCTAGGCCTTATTTTAATTCTTATGCATCTTGTAACCAATGACAACCTCCATATCCATCCAACTATGGAGGATATCCACCACAACCTTGGAATAACCCTCCAAATACCTGGCCCAATCACTAAAGCTCTCCACCCTAGTGGCAAAAACCTTAGGGGAATTGGCATCAGTTTTAGGGAAATTGGCAGCCACCATCAAGAAACTAGCAGCAAACATCCCAATGGAGCGGAGGAAAACAATGGCCAAACCAGACAACCGGTTACATGCATCCACCTTCTCAGCCCCAACAACCTACTATAATGCCTCCTCCTACTAGCTCAAGTTCAAACACACCTAGACCTACTCAGCTACCAACTCAGCCCACACCTAACCCAAATAACAAACCACAACAACAACCAGTCTATTCTGTTGATTCAAATCAATTCCCTGCATATATTGTGAGTGTAAGTGACATCCACTTGTGTTCAAGAACCACTTTTCTAGCTCCTTCCATCCTATCATCACTGAGATTCCTATGGAAGAAGAGGAGCATCTGAATATCCCCATTTAGCCAAGTGTACCTAAAAATCCTGAACCAATCCCAGTCCAGTAGAATGAACAAGAACCACCATTTCCTATGAGGTTGGAAATTGTTAAACAAAAGGAAGAGGAGGAAACAACCTTTGACATTCTAGATTAGTTGAAGAATATATGTGTTAAGATACCTCTATTTCAAGCCATAAAAGATGTTCTCATATATGGAAAAGAAATTAAGGAAGAACTCCTTAAGAAGTCAAGAAGGAAAAAGAAAGACCCCACTATAGCTCATGTGGTGGGCCAACTCGCTAACATCATGCTTGGGAAAGTGACTATTCCCAAATACAATGACCCAAGTAGTCTTGTTGTAGGAGTTGTTATAAATGGGATCCAAATAAAGAATGTTCAGATTGATTTGGGAGCAGCAATAAATGTGATGACTAAGGATGTCCTGTAGCAACTAAACGTTGCAAGCATGAGACCTACTCCTACTGTCTTGTAGCTTATTGATAGTTCCACTATTAAACCTGATGGTATAGTAGAGGATCTTGTGGTAACTCTAGACTCTTGTGAGTACCCAATAGACTTCACGATTCTGTCTCCTAAAGCTACACTAGGCAGGTATCTCATTATTCTAGGAAGGCCATGGTTAGCAACAAAAAATGCCTATATTGGATGTCGGTCAGGAGACATGACCATTTCTGGTGGGAAGAGCACCAAAAAGCTTGTTCTCTACCCTCCTACTCAACCATCCCATGATATGGATAGCCCCATATGGCCACATGTTAGTGAAGAGGACGAGGAAGTCAATTATATGGCACAACTTATGATGTTAGGCAGAAGTTCTTTCATGCAACTTCAGGAAGAAGATGAAGTATTGTCTAACATAATTCAAAACCATTATGAGGTGCACGAAGCATCATCCTCTCATGCATCTGGTTTTGTTGGTCCAGTGAAGACCCTTCTTCCCACTCTTCCTACAACTGAACCTCCTGTAGCAATGGATATGCTTCATACATTGCTGCCACATGAACTCAAGGTACCAAGCATTAGTGAAATAGCTATGACAAAGTTAACCATCCAAGTGCAAGTGTCAGAAGGAAAATTCTTGAATATTAACAACAAATTGAGTCGAGAGTAGCAATTGGCTTTGACAAACCTGTTGAGGACCCACCGGCATGCATTTGCATGGGACTACCATGATATGAAGGGGTTGGACCCCAAGCTCTACACTCATAGGATATACATCAGAGATGATTGCACACCAGTGAGGCAGCCACAAAAGAATTAACCCTACATTGAGGGAAATTATAAAAGGAGAACTACAAAAATTGCTAGATGCAGGATTTATCTACCCCATTTTAGACAGTCAGTGGGTGTCCCTATTGGTGATTGTGCCCAAGAAGGGAGGAAAATGGAGAGTTCGTGTCGACTACAGGGAACTCAAATCTACCACCAAAAAGGATCATTTTCCCCTTCTTTTCATAGACCAAGTACAAGATTCCCTTGCCGACAAGCAATATTTCTCTTTTCTAGATGGATTTAGTGGCTATAACCAGATACAAATTGCACCCAAGGATCAAGAGAAGACCACCTTTACCTATCCATGGGGGAATTATGCCTACTCAGTACTTCCATTTGGCTTATGCAATGCACCTGCAACTTTTCAGAGGGCAGTCATTAACATATTTTCATATATCTGACATGATTGCATGGAGATTTATATGGATGATTTTACTACCTATGGTGTTGATTTTAATGAAGCATTAGAAAATCTCAGGAGTGTCTTACAGAGATGTGAAGACCATAATATATCTTTAAACAATGAGAAATGCTTCATGATGATGTAGGAAGGTGTATTCCTTGGCCACTACATCTCTCACAAAGGAATTCAAGTAGATCCTACCAAGATTGAGGTGATCACCAATTTTCCTATACCTACAAAGCAAAAAATATGTCAGAAGTTTATTGGGACATGCAGGCTACTATAGGCATTTCATCAAATATTTCAGCAAAATGGAAGCACCATTGTACAATCTCCTAACTAAAGATGTTGAGTTCCAATGGACAGAGGACTGTGACAAGGAATTCTCTGATTTGAAAGCAGCTTTAACCCATGCTCCTGTACTCAAAGGTCCCAATTGGGAGGTTACTTTCATATTCATACAGATGCATCAGACTATGCTATAGGAGCAGTCTTGGGATAGAAAGAAGGAGCAATTGAGAATGTTATTTATTTTGTTAGCAAAAACCTACAATGAGCTAAATTCAATTATACAGTGATAGAAAAGAAAATTTTGGCAGTGATATATGCCCTTAAAAAATTTAGGCACTACATAATAGGCTATCAGATCTTTGTGCACACAGACCATGCAACCATTAGGTTCCTCATGAATAATCCCCTGATCTCAGGGAGGCTAGCAATATGGTTGTTGCTCATGCAAGAATTTGACATCACCATTGTTGAAAAATTGGGTACAGCAAATGTTGTAGCAAAACTTTCTCTCAAGGCTGACCACATCAGAGGATACTCAAGTCATTGATGATTCTTTCCTTGATGGACATTTGTTTTCTATTAGTGTGCATACACCCTAGTATGCTAACATAGCTAATTATCTAGTCACAAGGAGAGTTCATCCCCATTTCTCTCCAAAAGAGAGAAGGGTGCTCATTGAGAAAACTTTTTCTTTCTCATGGATTACATGATATTTGTTCTACACTAGATCAGACCATGTCATGAGGAGATGTGTAAGGGAAGATGAGACATATGATATATTGCATGCATGTCACAATGAACCTTGTGGAGGGCATTTTGCAGCCAAGTGGACAACAATGAAGATTTTGAACACAAGATATTACTAGCCCAGACTCCACAAGGATGCAGAGAAATATACAAGTGTGATAGATTCCAGAGGATGGGTCGACCAACCAAGTCTTATGAGATGCCTCTTTACCCCCAGGTAGTAATCACTCCATTTGATAAATGGGGATTGAATTTTGTAGGACCCATTGATCCTCCATCAAATGGTAAATCCTATATCTTGGTTTGTACTAATTATTTCACCAAGTGGGTTGAAGTTAAAGAAATGAAGCATGCAAGAGATAATAAGGTTTTAGAATTTCTTTATGAGGAAATTTTCACTTGTTATGGAGTTCCAAGGGAGACAATGACTGATCAAGGGGCTCAATTCACATCAACCCTTGTTACAACACTAGTTAATAAATATAATGTGAGGCATAGGAAGTCTACTCCTTATCACCCTCAGGCCAATGGCCAAGTTGAGGTGACCAATAGGGAAATTGAAGCCATTTTGACCAAATTAGTGGCTATCCATAGGAAGGATTGGGAAAGATAGCTACCGAAAGCTATCTAGGCCTATAGGACCACCTAGAAAACAACCATAGGCTTCACTTCATTTGAATTACTGTATGGGAAGAAAAATATGATTCCCATTAAGTTTGAGCATAAGACTCTTTGAACTACACTAGACTTAGGGATGAATATATCTGAGGCACACAAGGACAAAATTATGTAGCTAAATAATTTGGATGAGATGAGAAAGACAACCTTGCATCACACTGAGGTAATGCAGAATCAAAGGATCAAATGGCATGATAAGTACATAAAGGACAAGAAGTTTCAATTTGGTGACTGGGCACTCCTTTATGACTCAAGGTATTAAGATAATGCAGGAAAATTGCAGACTAGATGGTTGGGACCGTACGAAGTTGAAAAAGTCTTTTCCAATGGAGCTGTACAACTCACCACCATTGACCCTGTTAGATTCAAAATTATGGTCAATGGTCACCATTTAAGGTTGTATCACAAGCCAACATCCAAGGAAGAGTTCATGCAACAATTTAACCAACACCCAATCTCTGAACTTCATGTAGCCGAAGGAAGCAGACCTACTGTCCCTCCTTCTGACTAATCTAAGTACACATCCAATCACTTCATAATAAAGACCTCCACTTTTGTGGGAGTCCACTTCTTCATTAATCCACCCATCCGCCCATCCATCTCCACCTTTCTCTCTCTTCCATCACTCCGCCATAACTTCACTTCATTCCATCTCCACTTTCATTAATTACTCAACTGACTTCTTAAAAGGTGACTGGTATTTCCTCAATATTCTTTGCAATAGATATTCCAAGAATTCAGGTACGTGCACATCAATTTGTTACATCTTAATTATCTTTTAGTACATTTATTTAATTACTATACGTTAATGCAGATATTCTCCATAGCATGTAATTATTGCCTGCCCTCTCAAATCATCACTACCACCTCACATGTGAGGACACATGCTCAAATTTGGGTTGGGGGGGAGTGTGAATAACATGTCCACGTGTCAGTCCATGTTGGTCCATGTCAAAAAAATTTAAATTGAGCTAATTTGAATGATGGAGTGAGGTGACAGCTTGCATGTGTGAGATGACACCAAACCACCACCATTTTTCTTGATTGTATCCTTCATTTATTATTTCTTATTGCCTCTATTGCCTCAGTCATAGTCCTAAGTCACCAAAAAGGTAAAATTCATACGACATTGGCATTGGGAATTCAACAACGTTGCAGGAAGGAGAAATTTGGCTTTCAGACAAAGATTGTAGGAAGGGAAACCTTGCAGAGTGCTTGCTTAATTGTAGACAGTTGAAACAATGGGAGGTTAGTTAATTAGAAATGAACCCACGATTCATGATGTAGTACTGTAGGATGCACCTTTCTAGGCTGAATTCAAAAATTGTGGATGGTTAGATTTTTTCCTAAAGCTTAATGTTTATAATGAAGACATTGCGCTGAAATTTGCGCAAACATTTTCTGAAGGAAAGGCCTTGGTAAAAGGTTTGGAGGTAATAGCTACTGAAGAGAGGATTGTAGAAGTGACAAGGTTGCCTATCGATGGTGAACATTACCCTGCTACCAGAGATGCAAGGTTGGCTAGGGTTGAATTTACTGAACCTGGTGACCCCCCATTGGATGTGGACAAGCAAGGTGTGAAGAGAACCTCTCTACCTAAGCCATAGAAGCAAGTAGTTGTCCACATTGTGAACTACATTACTTGTGAAGGTACCAGTCAAACCTACATTTTGTGCACTTCAAACTCTTGAATCATATGATCCATGGTAGAAGAATGAATGTGGAAAATGTGTTACATCATCTTCTTTCAATCATAGTGGTTGAAACCAAAAAAGGTAGGAATAATTTTATCTCCCACCATTGTCTGATCAAATTATTAGTAGATAAATCTATGCATGATGTGTCTGATATAACTTGAGAGGAATTTTTAAATATTGATCAATTTAGACCAGAGCATTTGTGACCTAGGGTTTTGCCTCAACCTCGTAGGGTTAATAGGAGAGTGAGTATTGTTGAAACCACTTTTGGAGCCTCAGCTTCTAGTGCAAACCCTAGTGTAAACCCTCTTGCAGCTGAGCAAACTATAGAGATTAGTTCTTCTAAAATAGAACATTTAGACAAAGATAGTTCCTCTTTAGACTTTGATGATGATGTCCCTCTTGAAACCCTAATTTGAACTAAGGCACAAAAGAAAGAGGCAAAAATGAGGAAGGGAAAAGCTAAAAAGCAAACAGCAGAAAAAGAAGTGCCAAGCTCTAACAAACAAAAGGTTGACACTGTTCTTCCTGTTGCCAAAGAAAAACATGAAATCCCTCCTAGAAAATCAAGACCAGCTAGGCCAACCATAGTGTGCCTCCGAAGAGAATCCCTAGGCCTCGAGGAACATCACGAGAGGACACAAAAGCCCCAATGGGGCAAGTGAACGTTGTGGAAAAGGACATTTTTGAGGAACAGGAAAACATAAGGTTGGTAGAGCTTGCTGCCATCATAGAACAGGTTGAGAGTCAAGAGTACGATGGGAATCAGGAGTTCCTGCAACAAGAGAAAGAACCCCTGCAGCCAAAACTGGGTGAAAAATTAGAATCCCAGCAGCTGGTGCTACCTGAAGAGCAAGAATTGGTGCCATGAAATTTTTTGGTAGGAATACATAGAGCCTCTGATTTTTCATGGAACACCGTAGCCATGAATCTATGGAATGAGATGGAAAGGAGGGAAGAATAATGGAAAAAGGAGAAACACAAGCTAAAGGAGGAGATTAAAAAGAAAGATGCAGAGATTGAAGAAAATAATACAAAAAATGTTGCCTTAAAGGAAAAGGTGGACAATGTGGTAGCCTTAGTGCCTTACATGTTAGAGTGTAGGACTCCTCCAAGAGTCTATGCTCTATATTTGAAGGGGAGGAATCCTTCTTTTAAATTGTCAAGGATTATTTCAGGTTTGAATTCTTCAATTGAGACTCCTCTTGAATTTTTCCAGGCTTATTAGATTGCTCCTCTTGAAGTGAAAAAAATGTTGTGTGAACTCTATTTGCATAATTATGTTGTGTCCCATGATCATTATTGGAATCCATTGTTGTATGTCGAGGATCTCAAATTAAGGGCATTTATGTCTTGGATACAAAATGAAATTAGTTAGGGATAGTAGTTCAAGACTTACAGGAAAATAGAATCCAACACTCCCTTGCCCATCAGGGCTGAATCTCGAAACCCTAGAAACATTTTCTGGGAATGACACAAATTTCTTTACTGACCAAGCTATAGTGGAAGGATCCTACCTATGAGAGAAGCATCTTACAAAGAATATGAGAAGGTAACAAAAACTATAGGGAAATTTGTAATGGGATATATGTCACAGAGGTGGACTAGTCTGACTGATGAGTTAAAACAAGTTGAACCTCACTCTCTGCAAAACTATGTTGCAGCAGGAAAAAGAGTTGATAGATATATAAAACTTGGAAGGATGAAGGGGCAATTTTGGCTTCCATTAACTTTTCAGCCACCTACCCTATTATGGCATGTGCCAAATTTTTGGTATTATCACTATGATATATCTACAGAAAGGAAAATATGGAATAGGTTGGACACCAAGCAAGGGTTCTATTGGGACCCCAATTCAATAAATGCAAGAACTGATGTGGGGTAGCTGGCAGTTGTAGATTTTAGGGTTTTGACTATGCAAAGGAATAACTCTTCCTCTACTAGAGGACTAACAAAACCTTAGGTTGGGGGGAGTGATGAGTCCAATTTATGGCTTGATTTTGATAGAGTTTATTATCCATTTGATGTTATTGTCATAGACATTGATATTTGAATGTTGACATTTTCATGTTATTTCCTCAAAACCATAGACATTGGGCATAAGCTTATCTTTGTAACTTTTAAATGACATTAACATGTTATGTGAACTATCTATGTTAATTTTACATGTGGATTAATGAATGCTACTTTAAGATAGTTATAGATGTGCAATTGTTGTGTGGGTTAATGTTGTCATCCAGATATAATAAGAGCCTACAAAATTGAGGAAGATTCTACCAACTGCTCGTTTTCCATAAAGGTCAACAAGGTGATCATTCAAAGGTCAATGGATGGAAGACTCTCAATGGAGGGAAATTCCTAGTTCAAATTGAAGATTGTAACTACCTTGTAAATGGTCATAATAGTTTGTTGAGAGAATATAGGAGTTATTGTTATGCTAGATTTGCATTAAGGAAAACCGGCTTGACCAGAGTCCACGCATACATAACCTCCTTTCCACTTTCTATGATTTCCATAAAGTGGCATCCTCCTAATCTATTGGAGTTGACCGCCTTGCTAGGTAGTTAGTTAGTATTTTTTTTCCTTCTATAAATAAGACTCAAATGCTCCTTCTTAGGAGGTTGATTAATCTGATGTACTTGCATTCTTATTTTTTCAGTAATACAGTTACACTTCTCTATTGTAATCATGCTTTCCAATGAATAAAATGAAGTTATAATTTTGTTGCATCTGATTTTTCCTTAAGGGATACTCATCCAAGGGGGACCACTTGGTGAGCATTCCATCCTTTAGCTTAGTTATTACTTTTTTGTTCAACAAATAGTTATGAATCTGGTAATTGTCTATTCCTACAGCCACTAGAATCCCATTCCATGACTATTCCTGCAGCCAAAGAAGATAGAGTAGTTTCTTGTCTATTTCCTTAGATTTTCATTTATGTCATGCACTTCAACTTAGTATAGTTGTCGACTGATGTTCAGTACTTATGTTACTTCTTTCAAGCAATTTACTTTCAGTATTATGTATTTCTTAGCTATAGGATGAATATGGCTACTATGGATTCCTAGTGCACATACTGTGATGACCCATTTCAAGTCTACGTCCCCAGGTTGATAATTAAATGAACCTTCATGATGATTAAGAAAACTATTCAGATCGGATGTCCAATCTTTGAATCATAGCTTTCAGGGCTTAGTTGTTACGTCATTATAGGATTCCAACTACCTGTATGAGCACATATCGGCCACATGTGTATGTGTCTTGTTGGGGCCTCACCTAGTGGGCAGCTTGAGGTTCCACTAGCCCTTGTGAGTGTGTGTTTGGTTTGGATGGTGGGAATCATGTTCCACTTGTAAATGTCTTAGACAAATAGCTTAGATATGATCCACAACATGTGGGACAAATGGTCGAGGCTTGATCCATCTCCTTTTTATTTTTGTTTTTCTTTTCTTCTTTCTCTTTGATAGTGTATGCTTGTTCCTTGTTGTTTCTCCTTATTTGCATGTCTATTCTCTTGTGCCTATGTTTCTTTGTCATAGGATCTTTATCCTAGGGGCTTGATCATCCCTCTTGATCATTTTCATCCCATCTCACTAGCATTGGAACACTTGGACCCTTCTAGATGTGAGTTTTGTCTACTTTAGTGCGAGTTTGAAGAAAGTTCCTCCTCTCACTATAGTGGGGGGTAAATGTAGTGTAGAAAAATGTATCCCTTTACATTTTAGCACTTGTTTGGGACTTCCTTGCTAAAATTGGGCTTCTTTATGCCTTATTTGGTCCTATTTTGCATCCAAAAGACTTATTTAATGCATCTTTTTGAGAATAATACTAAAATTTATAAAATAACCAATCATAATTTAGTGAATTTGGATTTTATGGCCTAGATTTAGTGATCTGGGGCTCATACACTGCCTTAGGTGCATGGGTCCCACCAAAATTTTGAGGCCTAATCCTAAATTTGGCATTAAACTTAACCTTTCTTGAAATTTGTGTCACAAGCTTATCCTACTGGGACTCATACGCCCCGATTGGCGTATGAGTCCCACTTAGCTTAGACCCATTTTAAATTCAAATTCTTGGGGGGATTTTACTCTCCTAGATCTGATGTTGGCTTGTAGTGTTCTAATTTCAAAAAATTTGGCATAAACAAGTATAAATACAAGGTTATTTCACATATTTTTTTCTCCTAAGCAATCTTATGAAAGCATTACTATAACAATTTTATGAGATCAATAGCACTCAAGAGAATTCAAGAGCTGATTATCAAGTGTTTTGGAGCTATATTCAAGATTCAAGCATCATGTCAAAGTCATCATGCATCATGTTTTTTTTTGAGCTAACATTTGTGATGTAGGTTCTTATGATTCAAGCAAGAATTCAAGTCAACATCCATAACATACAAGCAAGAGTCAAGATCTACATTCGTGCTAGCCATTACATACAAGATTGCAGCCTTTTGTTCAAGCATGTGGTGAGTTGCAATAGAGCATATTTGTTCATTCATCATTCCTTCATTCTATTTGATTTCATTTCAAGGTTTGATTACCAAAATGGGTTTTGACCAAAGAAAACCCCTATCCACTAACAAAAAACAATTTTCCCTCTCTTTGATGTGTGATTTGCAAATCTAGGTTGAAGATCCATTGAAGAGCAAGATTGGAGAAAGATGTCAAGGTTACAAAGTTGTCGAAATTGTCACCTACATTGCAAGATCACAGAAAGTCTTTTATAGGCCCTAATTAAGTGTTTCATACTCAAAGATCGAAAGGGAGAGAAGATACAAAAGATCACTAGAGGATTCCAAAATTTCATATCAACCCTAATACTATGAAAAAATTGCCACTTGTGGTGTATGAGTCCAAGTATACTTGATTTCAAGCATTTTCTGTAGATCCTAGTTTAGTAGTTGTAGATTCCAGTTCCAGCTTGAAACCCTAAACTAGGAGTAAATAGCCCCTACTAGTGTATGAGTCCCAGTGTGCATAAAAAGTTAGATTTTTGGGAGTGCAGACCTTATCTCAAGCTTTTTTCAATTTTTTGGGTGCCCATCTGTCCTTTCTCAATTCGTTACTCTGATTTTTAGTTTCATATCTTGAGTTGCATAGTTAGGTTTGCATATCATTGCATCCTCCTCTTTCCAATCCTTTTCTTGGTGGTGAACCCCCTTTTTGTCTTTAATCGCACCCCTAGGACACCCTATTGCAGATCTATTTTCCCAATTCCATCCTTAGATTGAGATCTCTAGGCTTTCCCTTATTGAAACTTGAAGAAAATAGGTGGAGGAACCCTAATCCCCCTTTAGTTCTCTCTCTGAGAAGAGAGAGAATACCATTCCTTATTTTCTAATTTGGAGTGCATCATATTCCTAGATCTAGCTTACATTAACTTTGCATTAGGTCTTGCATTAGTTAATTTGTATCTAGGGTTTCTAAATCTTGCATTAGTGAAAGTGCATATAGGCTACACTTTTTCCTCTTGCATTATTAAAGTTCACTTAAAATATGTAATTGCACATTGTCTAGACATTAGTCAAACCAGGAAACCCAATATTCACTCAGAATTTGCTGAAATTAGTGCAAAATCCCTAATATGGGACTCATACGCCCCTCTGGGTGATTTAGTCCTAGTATAGGTGGTTTTACCTAATTTCTGGGTATTCTATGTTGACTATTTTTTAGCATTTGAACCCTTGAAAAACCCTAACTAGGACTCATATGCCCCTCCAGGTGATTTAGTCGAGTGTTAGACCTAAAACTGCATTTTACACAATTGAAAACTTTGTTTCTACGTTTCTATTTGCTATTGTTAGATTCTTGTTTTGGTTTAGTGAATTTCTATTACATTCATTTCATTAAATCTAGCTTAATTTGGTGCATTTGTAAACATAAGAATTGAAATTAAATAATATCATTTATCTTGCATGTTCATTGCATTTATCTTGCATTCATTGCTTGTCCTTTGCATGAGCTTTACAACTTGGTGTCCTATTGCTAATACTATAGTTAAATGAAGTTCGAGACTCACGTCATCCCGCGATAACACAATTGTCATGGGTCTTGGGTTATCTAGCTCTTTCACTCCTAGTGTTGACACTAGTTCACTAGGTATAGACCATAACCTTAACAACTCTTTGCCTTCAAGTAGTGTGACAAGTGTTGAAAAAATGGTTGCTAGTATTCCACAAGAAAAGATAATCCAAATCCATGAAGACTTCACAAACCTACAACATCAACTGAGTACTAAAAACATTTCCTCTATTGCTATTCCTACCATAGATAACATACATCGCATGGTTGAAATTGAAGGAGTAGAAATTGTGTGTAACCTAGCTCATATTTTTGGAAAACATCTTACCTCAACAGCTAGTTGTGCTTTACCTTTGAACAATGTCCAAAATCAAGGAGGAACTCAAATTCATCCTCCCACAACCATTGCCTCTATTCCTACCTATACCAACCCTCATGTTACAACAATGATGCAACCTACTAGTAATATCTTTCCTACCTTGGGTATTTCCAATAGAAATCCTAGTACCTTTGTGGCATCGCATGTCATATCTCCTACCACTTTACCTCCCATAAAAATTCCATTCACTTCCCCCTCAAACACATATACACCTCCACCATATTCACCTCCATCTCAAAATACAATCAATGATGCCATCCTTAACCAACTTTTCCCAAATGTTTCATCCCTTCAAAAGAAAATTTCCACCATAAACTAAAATCAAAATGGCTAACCTACATACTATGTCAAAAGCAATCCCTTATGCTTGGATATATTGAGAATGTCGATACCACAAGGTATAGAGATTCCTAGGTTTGAGAAATATGGGGGGAAAGGAGATCCTTCTAACCATTTTTTTGCTTATACCACCTTATGTAGTGATTTTTTCCTTGAGGATAAGCTCTTGGCTAATCTTTTCCCTAGATCCTTGAAATATACCACCTTAGAATGGTTTTCCTCAGTACCGAATAACTCAATTCATTCATTAAATGAAATAGTTTAGGCCTTTATACACCATTTCCAAGTGCACATGACTCCTAAGATGACCTTAGCTGATTTGATGAGATGTAAGAAAAAAGATGATGAAAAAGATACTAACCTCATTTCACACTACCAAACGCTTTATTCCCTAATCAACATAAAGATTCACGATCCTCACCTTCAATGGATGTTTATTGAGGAATTACAAACTAAGATACAAGATAAGGTTGGTATGATGAAATTTCCTTTGTAAAATTGTGTACTTCCCTTCATGATTATCAAAACTCGGTTAGTAGTTGTGACACAAAACCCACCTCTAGCCATTCTAAAAATTTCAAATCCACAAACCAAAACAATTATCAACCTTTTAGGAAACAAAATGCTTCCTTCAACTTAACCCCCATCAATTGACTCAACATGTTGATACCCAAGTGGCTGCTATAAAGAAAACAAGTCCTTTTACATATGGGGATCCAAATAGACAATTTACTCCCCAACCCAATACCTTACATAGCAAAATGTCACAACTTCTAGAATAGAAAATGATCACATGACCTCCCTTTAAAACTCTCGATCTTAATAAACCTTTACCTCTAAACTTTAGATCAAATTCCTATTGCCAATATCACCAACAAAATGGACATGACGTAGAACACTATAAGCATCTTAAACATTCTATGCAAGACCTCATTGATTCTGGTCAACTTCAAATTGGAGGTGTTAATAATCAAGCAAATAAGTCTATTGCCCCTCCTAACCAAAACTTGCAAATATTTACCAACCCTATGCCAAACCATGATATTTCATTTGTCAAATCTAGTGAAACTAAGAAGAATGATGTAATGAATGTTGACATGGATGATGACAACATGGATACTATTGAACATGGTGCCATGGATATTGATGAACAAATTCCTGTGGATAACATGGTGGGATTGATTGAAATTCTACCTTGTAAGGGCCGAACCAAAAATCCTCTTGACATTGCTTTCTCATCTAAAGATATAATTAGTGTAAGAGAGGGGGACCAACCACATTCAAGGACCCAGGTCATGGAGAGCCAAGAGCAGAAGGCTGCCCTAACTTACCTCAGCTAAAAGGATGTTTAGGAGAGGAAGAACGAGAATGATGAGGACTATAAGGTCCTTCGATCACTCCGCAGAGCCAAAAATTAGAATTGGGCTAGGCGAGCTGATTTTCATGTTCAACATTATGCCTCAGGAGGCTCCAGATGTAGGAATCTGCCAGGGATGTAAGCACGCCGAGTGGTCATGCCCAAAAATTATTCCTCTACTGACACACAAAACAACCGCCAAGTGGAATGAAGGAAATGGCCTTATGTGAAATTTATCCTTCGAATGTGGTTTTCTAAAGTGAGGAAGGGAAAAAGGGGAATTTGCATAAGGGGTGAAAATTCGCTCCTATACATTTTTCCCCCACTTTAGTGAGCATGAATACTGATGAGTGCTTCGGTAAAGTAGATCGAAGAAGTAGTAGAGTTAGAAAATTATACCTAAACTACCAAGGAAACAAACCACGATCTAGCGAACTCGAGAGTGCAAGACAAGCAATGGACTTCATAGCCCCGTAGAACTATGAAGCTAAAAAATGAAAGCATCTTACAGGCCCATGGAATTGTAATGAGGCAACCCCCAAGATCTCTCACATGAAGGAAGCCCTAAAAATAAAGCGCCTCACAGGCCCATAGACCTGCAAGGAAGGTGTCCCCCAAGATCTCTCACATGGAGGATACCCAGAAAATCACCTTATAGACCTGCAGACTTGGAATGAAGCATCCCCCAAGATATCTCACATGGAGGATACCCAAAAAATTTCTATACAAACCCGCAAACCTGCAGGGAAGGTGTCCTTCAAGATCTCTTGCATGAAGGAAACCCAAGAAAAAGTGCCCTACAGAGCCATAGACCTGTAGGGGAGCCACCCCCAAGATCTCTCACATGGAGGAAGCTCAAAGGAAGTGTGGTATAGGCACATAGACCTACAAGGAGGTATCCTCCAAGATCTCTCACATGGAGGTAACCTAGGAAAGCGAACTCTGCAGAGTTAAAAAGCGGCTTCATACGCGCACCTACAAAGCGACATGTTTACCCACAGATAAAACATGTCAAAAAGCGGTGACACAGGAAAGAAGGCAGACAGTCTCATAGATTGTTAACAAGTTGGAAACTTCCAAAGGGGTCCCTTGAGAACCCGACGTGAAGAAAGGGGTCCACTCAAGGGATGTGTTGTTTGAAAGTGTGGAAGAGATGTCTTCTTTCTCGAATCGATTCATCATCAAGGAATCCTTTTGAAATATGTTCACTTCATCAAGGAATTCTAAAGGAAGAATATGCCCCCACACAAGGGGAAGATCAAAGTTATTCCCACTTTGGGGGAAGGTTCTCAAGTTCTTTCCTTGCGAACCCATGATGAAGGGAACACGTTCCATTAGGGTTTCAAGTTGAGAATGAAATTCTTGAAAAAAAGTTTTTGAAGATTCTCAAGCAAAGATTCGTTGGAAACGAAATTTTTTGAAAATCAAAATGTTGAAGAAGTGGCATTGTCACACATGAGAGGGACAACTCAAGCAAAGAAGAGAGAAAGATAAAGGAAAAGAAAAAGAGAAAAGATAACATGAAAAAAGGCATAGGGGTAGCCTTATATTTCATGGTCAGAACTGCTCATAAATATATATAAGTATAGTAATAGTATATAAAATGAACTGTCATCAACCCCCTACTATATCATACCATGTGAAGAATGCACAAGAAGAGAAAGTAAAAATAAAAATTGGGTCAAAATGGAAGGGAATCCTAGATGCCCCACACACTTTGCATCATCCCCAATTTATCAAAAATCAAGTCACAAACATGGAAGAATGATGATACAAATAAAAGAAGGTTTATGAAATAAACACCATGCATGTATCCAAGCACCAATAGGGGTGATGAGATTCATCCAAACAAACATAGAACGATCACAAGGGAACACATCAAAACACACACACACACACACACACACACACATCTAATCTAAAGATCAAGAAGAGGCCTCCCCCTAAAACTGATCGACCAATAGCCCATCTGCTTCCCACTCTAGATCATCGTAGGGGGAAGGAAGTTGATCCTGAAATGGTGGAATGTTAAGAGGAGGAGTGTCTGACCCTCCCGCAACAAGGGCTAAGGAAGAGAGCCCTGCAAGGTCCTCTCCACCGAGCTCCTTTATAGCTAAAGTTAGCAATTTCACAAAAATCGCTGACAAGGCCGAAACCTCGTCCAAAGAGTTAAACATGCACTTCATAGGAGTGACATGTTTTACCTCAACGAATGGAGAAGGTTGCGCCAGAGATTCACCACTAGGCTCTCCGAGTGATTCGGGAGTGGTGACAAACTCAGGACAAGCTGGGAATGGTTCCGTCAGAGAAGGTGGGATCCTCTTACATCCTTCATTATTGGAAGGACCACTCTCTACTTTTTGCTTCATTGGAGGAGGCGACCTCTCCATAGAAGAGGCAAGAAGTGCGGAGGAAGAGGACGAGGAGAGAACCGTAGTAGATACGATAGAGGTCTTCGTCATATCTACGGGTTTGAAAAAAAGGTTGGACATTCAAAAGGGACATCAACAGAGGCGGATCCATCGAAGGATTGATGAACACCTGCACCTTTTTGGGTCAAGTGCATTCGTACTCATAGTGGAAGCTAGAAGCGATACAAAGCTGGTTTGAATGGAAGAAAAGGGGAGGAGAGAGGAGGCCTTGATACAGGGGTAGTCGTCTCCTCTTCCTTCCTCTATAAGGAGGCCTACTCAGCCATGAGAGCCTTTCATCGGTGCTTACGCTCACGCACAAGGCAGTTTCTATGACTCTTTGAACCAAAGGTTAGAGGCTGTGAAGGAATGAAAGGCTCCTGCTCAACCATGGGAGTTTCCACTACAGCCATTTTTGGTAGAGGAAAAAACTCCTAAATGGGAGAAAGAGGAGCAAGTTGAGAAGAAGCGGAGGGAGTTGACTCAAGTGACTCGACAATGGGCCTCTTCCCATTCACTACTTTGGGAGTAGAATTGGTAGGAGGCCGTAGGGGTTGAGACAAAGAGGAATCTCCACAAGGACCTTTTCCTCTACCATATAGGTAGTACCAAGGTCCAGGTGGTTTAGTAGGGAGGTCAGATGTCCTAATCTTGGGTCTATGCCAAGGAGGGATCATCGGACTTAATGGGAAAAATCTAGGCTTTCTCATCCAATACTCCTCCCAAGAGAGGGGAATAGATGAGTCATCATTAGGGGAGGCCACTTCTCCTTCCCTTTTTGGGAAGAAGAGGTAGCTAGCTGCTATGCTAAGAGAATAGCACATTTGGTTGTTCCTTGCCCGCAGTCTTGTACTTTACATAGTTTTTGTAAAGTAGGTTCGTTCTTGGAGGAAGTAGACCAACCAAGGCAAGCCAAAAATGGTCTAATGAATATCCCCCATGGGACACCAGAGGCTGGTATCTAGTTTCATGCACGACACCTTCAGGAGAGTATTTTAAGAATTTATGGATAACGGAGGTGATTCCTTTCATGGAAGCTAGCCAAGGTATGCCTAGCTTCATCCTGAATAGATCTGACCCTAAAATGGCATCAAAAACTGTGTTGACAGCCCTAGGTCCAATTAGGATGAACAAAGTTATCAATCCATATGGTTTTAGAGAAATACCATCGTGTGTACGAATGGTAGATTTCATTTCTTCGTATTCTTTTCTATGTAATGAGTTAAGCCACAACGTCTCTTCTGTGATAACATTCACTCAACTTGCGGGATCTACTAGCACTCTTGTCACAATGTTTCCATTCAGGCGAGCAAAAATATAGAGGGGTGAGGGCTTGTTGTTTAAGGGAAAGTCCTGCGAAGTGAATGTTATATCTGACGAATCAGTCACAAGCTATGTAGTAGAAGTAACCGTGACCATGCTAACATCGACCTCGAGCTGAGTGATAGAATTAACTAGTGGGATTGACAATCATGTTAGCAAAACTTGATGGAAATGGGTTTGTGTATATCTGTAGTTCACTATTTGCTTTCACCACCGATTTGTTTGCATTTTGATTGCTACCATCGAGACGAATAGTACTATTGGTTGTTTTTCTTGTAAACCAGGTTGGTCTCCTATTCTACCTATGGGGTAGCCAACTCCAATCATGGGCAGCTCGAAGGACCTGGACCAATTGACAAGATTCAATCAGAGAGTGAGATATTCTACACTTTAGGCTCTACAGAACCAGGGCGGGTATACCCACACAATGCCTCAAAGAAGACCAGACATTGCTTTTTATAGCAGATAATTCATGATGTCAACCGTTGAGGACCTCAAATGGGGCTAGATTCTCAGTAGCTCAACCTTGAAGCAACTAGGAGGTAGGGAAAGACATCAAACAAGATTGATTAAATAAAATGATTGACCTTGAGCAAGAAGACTAGAACCCTAAAGACATACATTAAATATCAGATTAGTGCCATTATTCTTGGGCTAGGAGTCACAATAACCTACAAATAGAAGGAACCATTACTCTGGACATTAAAGTATTTGTAAGATTAACCTTATTAATCCCACAACTAGTGATCAGATCTATAAGACTACTTATCAAATCCCCTAATCATACACAAGAATCTCTGATATGATTAAAGCATTTAACCTATTCCTTGAATAAGAGCAACAATCAAAATAGACAGTATAACATTGTATTACAAAGGTTAATGAAATGATCCTTGATCAACTTGCATTAACAATCCATATGCACAATACACAGGAGAGACTTAAAGACCTCAATCTATACATTCAGATTCATACATGTGTCCAAGATCTCACAATTTACAGACTACAAAACCTAGACCTCAAATTCTGACAATAATTTGACACTATGACTCAGTGCTCTTTCCTTCAGAATTGGTTCTAATTCCTGGCCGAAGACCCTTACAAATGATTCAGAAATTCCTTTTAAACAACCCAGGGATCACCACCCAACTTAGAGCCACATCAACATGCCATGTCAGACCCCAACTGCATCGTGACCAATCAAAACCCTCATTGTGACCCTCAACAACTTCTCTGGTCACATAAATGCCTCTGGTCGAATATCCGTCAGGAGGGAAAATCCCGCATGGATAGAGATCAATCAACTTGCACCAAATCTACCACCAAATCTATGTGCCCACACTTGAGCCATGCCATCCTTGTCCCAGAGTCACGTCACCATGAATGCTAGCTCGGCGGAGCCAGCGACCAACTCTCTGTCGCCATGAATGCTCCAGACCTCTGGTCTTCACGCGCAAACATAATGGAAACCCTAGCCACACGCATGTTTGAATCTCCACTGTCAATCATTGAGATCGAACAGCTGTCGTTTAAATATCATTGGACCGTTGAAGCAGGCTACCACTGTCGGCAAGACAAAGCGGTGTTGGGAAGACCTCCAGGCGATAAAAATAGTTACATCAAAATCACCGGGCATATCGGCCAGACAAAAGGAACTTGGGGAGACATCAGGGCAAAGGCTGGATGCAACACCGAACACTCATCATAGTCGGCAAGAGATCACAGAGTCGGGCATAAATCTAATAGAACATTTTGTATCTTGCCGAAACATCCCAAGCTCACAATAGATCACCAATACAATAATGATCTCACACTGACTGAAACCTTTTTCCTTTTGTGCATCGCTATAATATTAAGATATCGGGAAGACCTCTTGTAGAATATATTGTGTCATACCGAGAGCCCTTCATTCACTCGAAGTCGCTGAGACATTACAAAACCTATGCCGACGAAGACCCTTAAGCACCGGTTGGTATAACAAGCCGACATCGCCAAGACCTTTCAACAAAAGGTATAACCCACGCCAAAAGAAAATCACAAGATA
This sequence comes from Sequoia sempervirens, assembly GCA_007258455.2. Taxonomy (NCBI): domain Eukaryota; kingdom Viridiplantae; phylum Streptophyta; class Pinopsida; order Cupressales; family Cupressaceae; genus Sequoia; species Sequoia sempervirens. The sequence goes on along the minus strand of VDFB02047144.1, from coordinate 48,972,301 downwards.
TCGTCGGCAAGACTCAATAGATTCACTATGACATATATCGATGCCTCAAGCCTTTGCCGATAGAATCCCTACTCGATCGCCAAAACAAAAACCAAGGTCTCACCGACAACCACCTATAAATAAATTCTAGTCGCTGTGACAAATGATAAGTCTTGCCGATAGGCCACTCGGACTTATTAAAGAAAAAACACACAATGGGGGGTGGCCAAAAGGATCTCGGGGAGACTAAGGGGAGTCGAGAAGACCTCACCCCGAGCGGACACCAACACACCAATGGGAAAATCCCATCGGTGAGACACAAAAAAGTCAAGGAAACATCTCCCTGACACAACCAACACAAGCCGACGGAAAAGATACCTCGGGGAGACAACACGGGGTTTCCGAGAGGTTATCCTGAGCACCAGAGATCACAGCAAAAGCAACGTGGGGCCGGTGAAAATGGTAATAAGGGGCTGGTGAAACAATGAGACAAAGGGGCTTGGGGAGAACTTAAGTTGCAAGTGTACCGACTAGGCAAGTCAGCAACAAAAGAACAAGCAGCCAGAAGAAAAGGAAGTTGTAGACCCAAAACAATCTCGCTCCCGCCTCCGCAAAAGATAGCGGACACGAAGCCAAAACCAAAACAAAACCAAAAAGCCACGGGGGGGAGACAAAAGGAAAATCGGCGCAAGCAGAGCCGGGGCCAGAATGAAACCAGAAAGTGAAACACGAGCAAGGTTCTGAAACTGGTATCCACTCCGATCCCGCCTCCGCCAGAGGAAACAAAAGACAAAGACAATCGAAGACGCGGAGCTGGGGCCGGAATGGAACCTGAAAGAGAAACCAAAGGCCAAAACCCATATTCTAATTTCACTCTGATCCTGCCTCCGCCAGACACGAAAAAACACAAGGCAAGGAAGAAAAGGAAAATCTAGCCACCTAAGGCATGAAGACATGGCATGCTGAGCTCAACCCTGGTAGGAGACCATTTACCCTACGTGCCAAAAAGATAGAAAAAATCCCAAGCTAAAGATTTGTCATGAAAAACAAGAGCAAACAACTGGAAAATGAGAGACAACCAAAATAGGCACTAACATAGGCTCCAGTTGGGAATGTATGCCCCTAGTGGGCATAGCAAGAATTCAGATCTTAGGGAGAGCAGACCAGAGAGAAAAAAGGCCAAAAATAGACCAGGAGCTAACCAAATAGGGTTAGCAAATGCAGCAAAAAGGAAGAGACCAGGAAACCAAACCCTAAAACTATTGTTCATGGAAAAAGATATACTTCAGGCAAAGTACCCTCATGAATTTTCCATGAACAGGAAATTCAAGAGTCACTTGATTCATTCCTTTGTTTCATCTGATGACACTAGGCCATCAAATGAAAAATGAGAGCCAACTTTTACCTCTGTCAAATACTTGATTCTCTGTTGCCTTCCATAGACAAAAACTGATAACACTATCATGAACTGTCCACAAACTAGCTTGGTCAATGGCTAGTCCCATTGAATTATTGTGCTTTCCAATGCCACTAGTTACATTGTCAAATTGCAACATGCAATCTGATACTAACTGTAGATTATAATCTTTGTGGCATATCTCCCTGGACAATTCATGGTCATGTTTTACTAAATGCTCATTTGCTTGGACTGGGAAATAAAAACACTCCTAGTCCACTTGATCCTTGACATCACAAAATTTTTCATCAAAATTAGTCTGCAGATCAAATTGAAAGCTCTGATAAACAACTTCTTCCATGACATGCAAATCATCTCTGCACATGCCGAAGGCAAAAGGTTCATATTCAGGAGTATCTGTGCACTGGTTACTGCAACATGGGCACATCTTCTTCATCCCAGGTTTAATGGTATGCATTGATTCATCTTTCACATCTGCACTCAACTCAAAGTCAAACACCCCAAGTGAGGGCTCGAATAAATCAACATCAACAGGGATAGCAGGGAGGCAACCAAGTATCCTCTCAGTGTCAACACAACTTTCATCATGTTCAGCCGGAGGAGGAGGCACATCACTAAAGTCATGATGGCTTCAACTTCTACTCATGCTTCCTCTTTTTACTTGCACCTGTTCCTCATCATGCTGGTGGTGAGAATGATCAGAGAGTTCTGATTCATCCACACCTGTTGTCCAACTATCATTATCTTCTGAACATGAGGTATGATCACCTTCTGTATCATAAGCTTGCTCAATAGCAAACAATTCTGGTTCAAAAGCATAAACTGATCCCCCATTGGAATCAACATCATCATCCATGTGAAAAGATTCATGCCTAGGCTCATTCAAGTCATCAAAAAGAAACTACACTTTGTCATACACAACATGATCAGCTAATTGATCATCACAGATAGAACTAGACTCACTTGTATCATACCTTGCTTCTTGAAGGTCATCATCAGTGTCAAGGTCGATAGGAGTTGTCCACAACAACCGAGGGTTGTTGTGTGCATACCTCTAGTATTTTGTGGTCAATAAATCTGACATTTGCTCAATGCTCAATGGATCGCTGCTCTGATCCATCTTCTTGACCACGTCCTCTACTTGACCTTCACCAGAACTAGATGTAACACCAAACATCAAACCAGGATATCCCAAGATATCTTCAAAAATATTACCTTCATGAGGGTGAATTTCCACACCTCCTTTTTCAAATATGATATCCACCAGAGCACTCCCCAAATCAGCAACTTCATTTGTCTTCTCATGAAGACTTGTGTCAAGATTGCACCCATTTGTGCACTTGAACTGCTTAACTATCTCATCACATTGCTTATCACACTTCCCTTCTCCAAAGGGCCAGTCTAATTGATGCTCCTTTTCAGGTTCTTGGCTCTTAAGACTCAAATTCTGATCATTTGCTTGGGGAACCACCTCTGCAAGTTGTTCAAAAACAACTTCCTCATCATCTAATGAAGAAGCACCTCCAGTCTCAATTTTCTCAACTATGCACTTGTCTGAAGAAGACTGATCATCCATTTGTATAGAGTTGTTATCTTTATCAGCATGGGTGCTGACAAATGAAGACAACAGGCTCTGTATATATTCATTTCTTTGCTTTTCCAGACTGTCTAGGACTGTGTAGGTCATCTGCATGCTCAGTATCTTGAAGTCTTTCAATAATGCACTAGATCCTTCTTCATAAGCTTCAAAATACATGTGGATACAACATGGAGTGCTAGGTCTGAAATTCTCTGGGATTAGTGACAAGGCAGTAGCAAATCTATGACTGAAATCAACACTTGACTCCTCATCTTGTTTCTTAATTTGCCTTAACCTTTTGACCAGGTCTAAAGGATCTCTTGCAAATTGTTCTCTATAAGCAGCCACTAATTCATCCCAGCAAGGAAAAGATGTATCAGGGAAACTCAAATACCAGTCCCAAGCTCTAGCTTCCAGGGATCTGACAAAAAATCTCATCCATGCATTCTGATACTTAAAAGAATGTTTCTCCATGAAACTAGAGAAACTCTTGACATGTGCATCTCCTCCACAAACATTATATCCATGAAATCTAGGCATCTCTTTATATACCTAAGCTAACATACATTCAACTTTGTAATCAACCCATGACAAATCTAACTGAGCATACAATGGGTTAGAAGAATTAACAACTGGCGTGACAACCTAACAAGTAGATACAGTTTGACTGTCTCTAAGCTGTTTAAAAATCAGATGTCTCTCATCCATTTCTCTGAGACCTCTTTCAAATACAGCCTTCCATTCAGGCCTTATCTTGGTCTTGTGCGTCCTTGAGTCTTTATCAGACTTAGGAAACCTTTTGACAATCTTTTTTATGGATTGGTGCTCCATAGATATTACAAATCAAGGCTCATTGACTGTGCATAATTACAACAATAACTAGCATATGAAAAAACAAGTGGATGACCACCCTCAAGGTGTATAAATACATTCTCATCATCCACACAAATTGAGACTTTAGCACTAGACACAATCTTACAATGGAACTGCAACTACATTCAACAAATCCAGCAAATGGAAACATGCTAACATCATTTACTACCTTTCCCTTTGGTAGTGCTGAATCACTAAATAGGGAAACACATTATTACTTTCTCAAATGTTCAAAAACATGAAGAATACCTGGAAACGTTGCAGTTCTGGAACATTCTTCAAATATTCAATGGGTTTACCTTGACAAAGTTGCCACCTCTTTGCAGGGGACAGAACTTCAAATGATATGAAGTTCACTTACATATAAGTCCTTCTCTGAGCTCATTCCACCAGCAGAGCACCATAAATATTTCAGGCTGACTGCAACAAAACTTTCTCCAAGCCTGAGATTCTTCAAAATTTGAACATAACCAACATGGATTACAAAGATATGACTCTATTGCACATAATATGACTCGAAAGGCCAGATTCAGTTCGATCCCCAGCAGAGTTGCCAATATGTTGGTTGTTTTTCTTGTAAACCGGGTTGGTCTCCTATTCTACCTATGGGGTAGCCAACTCCAATCATGGGCAACTCAGAGGACCTGGACCAACTTACAAGATTCAGTTAGAGACTGAGATCTTCTGCACTTTAGGCTCTGTAGAACCAGGGCGGGTATACCCACACAATGCCTCAAAGAAGACAAAACATTGGTTTTTATAGCAGATAACTCATGATGTCAAGCGTTGAGGACCTCAAATGGGGCTAGATTCTCAGTAGCTCAACCTTGAAGCAACCAGGAGGAGGGCAAGACATCAAACAAGAATGATTAAATAAAATGATTGATCTTGAGCAAGAAGACTAGAACCCTAAAGACATACAGCAAATGTCAGATTAGTGCCATTATTCTTGGGCTAGGAGTCACAATAACCTGCAAATAGAAGGAACCATTACTCTGTACATTAAATTCTTTGTAAGATTAACCTTATTAATCTCACAACTAGTGATCAGATCTATAAGACTACTTATCAAATCCCCTAATCATACACAAGAATCTCTGATATGATTAAAGCATTTAATCTATTCCTTGAATAAGAGAAACAATCAAAACAGACAATATAACATTGTATTACAAAGGTTAATGAAATGATCCTTGATCAACTTGCATTAACAATCCATATGCACAATACACAGGAGAGACTTAAAGACCTCAATCTATACATTCAAATTCATACATGTGTCCAAGACCTCACAATTTACCGACTACAAAACCTAGACCTCAAATTTTGACAATAATTTGACACTGTGACTCAGTGCTCTTTCCTTCAGAATTGGTTCTAATTCCTGGCTGAAGACCCTTACAAATGATTCAAAAATTCCTTTTAAATAGACTAGGGATCGCCACCCAACTCAAAGCCACATCAACATGCCATGTTAGACCCCAACTACATCGTGACCAATCAAAACCCTCGCTGTGACCCTCAACAACTTCTCTGGTCACATAAATGCCTCTAGTCAGATATCCATCAGGAGGGACAATCCCGCACAAATAGAGATCAATCAACTTACACCAAATCTACGGCCAAATCTGCACGCCCACACTCGAGCCATGCCATCCTTGTCCCAGAGTCATGTCGCCATGAATGCTAGCTCGACGGAGCCATCGACCAACTCTTTGTCGCCATGAATGCTCCAGGCCTCTAGTCTTCGCACGCAAACATAATAGAAACCCTAGCTGTGCACATGTTTGAATCTTCACCATTGATCACTTAGATCAGACGGCTGTCGTTTAAATATCATTGGACCATTGAAGTAGGCTACCACTGTCGGCAAGACAAAGTGGTGTCGGGAAGACCTCCAGGCAACAAAAACAGTTACATCGAAGTCACCGGGCATATCGGCCAGACAGAAGGAACTTGGGGAGACGTCAGTCCGAAGGATGGATGCAACACCGAACACTCATCATAGTCAGCAAGAGATCGCGGAGTCGGGCATACATCTAATAGAACATTCTGTATCTTGCCGAAACATCCCGAGCTCACAATAGATCGCCAAGACACTAATGATCTCACACTGACTTAAACCTTTTTCCTTTTGTGCATCGCTATAATATTAAGATATCAGGAAGACCTCCTGTAGAATATATTGTGTCATACCGAGAGCCCTTCATTCACTCGGAGTCGCTGAGACATTACAGAACCTATGCCGACGAAGACCCTTAAGTGTCGGTCGGTATAACAAGCCGACATCGCCAAGACCTTTCAACGAAAGGTATAACCCACACCGAAAGCAAATCACAAGATATCATCGGTAAGACTCAACAGATTCGTTCTTACATATATCAATGCCTCAAGCCTTTGCCGATAGAACCCCTACTCGATCGCAAAAACAAAAACTAGGGTCTCGCTGACAACCACCTATAAATAAATTCCAGTCGCTGTGACAAATGATAAGTCTTTCCTATAGGCCACTCAGACTTATGCAAGCAAAAATGCACAACGGGGGGCAGCCAAAAGGATCTCGAGGAGACCAAGGGGAGTTGGGAAGACCTCACCCCGAGCGGACACCAACACACCGATGGGAAAAGCCCATCAGTGAGACACAAAAAAGTTGAGGAAACATCTCCCCGACACAACCAACACAGGCCGATGGAAAAGAGACATCGGGGAGACAACACGGGGTCACCGAGAGGTTATCCCGAGTGCCAGAGGTCACAGCGAAAGCAACGTGGGGGCGGTGAAAATGGTAACAAGGGGCCGGTGAAACAACAAGAAAAAGGGGCTTGGGGAGAACTTAAGTTGCAAGTGTCCCGGCTAGGAAGGTCACCAACAAAAGAACAAGTAGCCAGAAGAAAAGGAAGCCGCAGACCCAAAATGATCCCGCTCCTGCCTCTGCAAAAGAAAGCGGACACAGAGCTAGAACCAAAACAAAACCAAAAAGCCATGAGGGGGAGACAAAAGGAAAACCGACGCAAACGAAGCCGGGGCCGGAACGAAACCAGAAAGTGAAACATGAGCAAGGTTCTGAAACCAGTATCCCCTCCGATCCCGCCTCCGCCAAAGGAAACAAAAGACAAAGACAACCGAAGACGCGGAGCTAGGGCTAGAATGGAACCCGAAAGAGAAACCAAAGGCCAAAACCTAGATTCTGATTTCACTCTGATCCCACCTCCGCCAGACAAGGAAAAACACAAGGCAAGGAAGAAAAGGAAAATCTTGTCACCTGAGACATGAAGACATGGCACATTGAGCCCAACCCTGGTGGGAGCCCATTTACCCCATGTGCCAAAAAGATAGAAAAAATCCCAAGCTAAAGATTTGTAATGAAAAACAAGAGCAAACAACTGGAAAATGAGAGACAACCAAAATAGGCACTAACAAGTACCATCCTCGATGTGGTCCTATATCTCATGATGTAGGCGCATACAACGTTTAGTATCAAGTTCATTAACTCAATGGTACTAACAATAAGTACTTGCATCATACCATCTAGGGTATAGTTCATTAAGAGGTTTAGGGTTTGGCAAGGTTGCAATCTTATCCTTCAACAATTTTTGCAAGATGGAGGAATAAGATTTTGATAACTTTGTGAACTTTCAGTTACATTTGAGGTCATTGCCATCCGCAATGGCTACTACATTTGCAACAATTTTACCTTTCCTAGAGATTGATATAATCTACTTTCCTTCAGAATGAGAGTGTGAGAAGGGTCCCGCGAAGTGAACCACCATATATTGATACTCCTGTAGGGCTGCACAAAAATGTGCGAAAGAAGGGTATTTCCTCAGGGAAAACTTCTCTTGCCAAGGCGTTTGTAAGTTTCCTAAGAATACCTTATGCATGTCAGAATCGGGCAAAAAATACAAGATTTGTGAGAAGAGAACTTGATATCGTGCTATGAAATTAGTAATATTTTTGTTATCCCCTTGTTTGCATCAGACGAGATCTGAAAACATCATCTTTGGCATGATATTAGCTTGAAATTTCCATAGAAATTGGTTTACAAGTTGGTCAAATGAAAAAATGGAATTATCAGGCAAGGAATAGTACCACTTGAGTGTCGTGTCCTTGAGAGATCAAGGAAATAATTTTTCCATCAATGCATCGTGATGGAAGAAATTTGTGCACAAGGTGTTAAAGGTGGACACATGCATTTTTGGGTCCCCCTTGCCGCCATATTTCTCAAATTTAGGAATCTCCATTCCTTGAGAGAAGGGAGTGTTCAAAATCATGACTAACAACGGGCTATGCCAGAAGAAGGATTGAAAGATAGGTTGGGCAGAGGCTTGGGAGAGACTCGCTAATTGGCTCTACATCTTACCCATATTCTGATGAAGAGTGTTTAGAATATGGTCGTTAGAAGATAGAGAGCTAGAGGAGCCTCCTCTGGAACTGCCATCGGAGCAACCACCAGAGCAACTGATGTGACCTCCCTCGAAACCACCACTAGAGCCTCTGTCAAAGCCACCACCACATCCAAAGCCACCGCCATCACCTCCGCTAGAACCACTTCCACCAGCACCACCTCCACTGCCAAAGCCACCGCCACTACCAAAGCCCCCACCAGTCATCCCACCAAAACCTCCACTACTAGAAGTGACAGGAAGGGTGAAGCTAAAACCCAAAGGGATCTTGTTCACTTTGACAATGTCGGGTCCCTCAGAGGAAGAGGGGATGTTGATCAAGGGTATGGTGTCGGTCATATATATAGATGTAGGAGGCATCGACAGTCCTAGCTATCTCTCATGATCTTCAAGAGTGGCTCCTCGTATAATATTAGGATTTCTTAGAGGAGCACAAGCATCAGTCATACTAGAGAACACTATCCAATAGTTTTATGCATGTTCAGTCTTTTCCCACCATGTACTTTAGTTCGCTAATAACCTAGGAAGCTCTTGCGAACTTTAGGTCTCTTCCCAAGTGATGTTCCAAGTCACCCAACCCTTTGCTGAGGGTAGAGAAATATTTTGCAAGTATGTGAACAGCCTCATGCTCGCCTACCGACGATGGTGTAGGAGACGCAGGAGGAGTGGGGAAGTGATCGGTCTCACTAGAGAATCCTATCTCACCCCTTGACAACTACTCTTGCGCGGCCAGACCAACGATGGGACCAGAGAAAAGGCCTGTAGAGAAACTAGTAGTGACCTTCGTCCTTTCCATCGGAAGGTGTCATATACTTATCCTATCAATATACCCAGAGGTTGTGGACTGGGTTGTGATGCTCATAAACCTTCACAATACTCAGGTACACAACAACCACAAGGCACAAGGGGAAAAACCTCAACACCAATGGATGAATAGACATTGGTTCACATTGGGCTCACCAAAAATGTAAGAGGGGGACCAGCCATGTTCAAGGCCCCAGGTCATGGAGATCCAAGAGTGGAAGGATGCCCTAACTTACCTTAGCTAAAAGGATGTTTAGGAGAGGAAGGACGAGAATGATGAGGACTATAAGGTCATTCAATCACTCCACAGACCCAAAACTCAGAATGGGGCTAAGTGAGCTAGTTTTTGGGTTCAACATTGTGCCTCAGGAGGCTCCAGACGTAGGAATCTTCCAGGGACATAAGCATGCCTTGCAGACATCTACGCACTATGTGGGAATCCCTGACAGTTATTCCTCTATTGACACACACAACAACTGCCAAGTGGAACGAAGGCAGCGAGCTTATGTGGAATTTATCCTTCGAATTTTTTTTTCTAAAGTGAGGAAGGAAAAAAGAGGAATTTGCATAAGGGGTGCAAATTAACTCCAATACAATTAGAAATGAACTTGATGGTCCTCTTTACATAGCCAACCGAATCAATGACAACCACACTAATGGGATATTAATTGATCCCATCTGTGGAGAGAGTGTGATCACTGAACAATTCTTCTACATGAACTCTATCAAGAAACATATGATAAACCAAAAGCATGGATAAAAATGAATAATGGTTTCCCTTGCCCTATGATGGGATCGATCACCCTTCCTCTAAAATTTGGAACAAAAAAATTGGATCTCTCATTCTCCATCATCTCAAAATCAGATCAATTCTATGTGAAGCTTGGTTATCCATGGCTACACTCCATGGAAGTCATCTCATTGGTCATGCATAAATGCTTAAAGTTTCCCTTTGAAAATGAGATCTTTACTATACACCATAGTGGCTTTAATCCTTTGTCTTCTCGAGGGAAATTCTCATTAGATTTCTTGATGCCTAAGCCTATGGAATCTATTAAAGCTCGTGAGGAATTCCTTTTCAAATCATATCAAAAGTTTAAGTTAAAATGCATAGCAAAATTATCCCTTAGAAACATGCTTCAAGCTATGACTAAGCCTCCTACTCTTGATGAAACTATGGTTGAACCACAAGACATTCCAAATAACCAAGAACAACCTAAGATAGATCCTTTTCCTATCTCCTATAAAATACAAAGAGATAACCAAAAAAATCCCATCATACCTCCTAAGATAAAACAAGTTTACAAAGCTAAACAGAAAGTTGTTGAGCAACCTCCTATGGTTCCTTCCGTTCCTCCCCTAAGGGAAGAAAAGAAACCTATGGTTGATAAACCAACTCCTACATAAACACAACTTGTAAATTGTACTAAAAGAAACAAAAATTCTAGAGAGCGTAGGCGTAGACATCGTGCTCTTGCTCAAAGGTTAAACGAAGAGAACATCAAAGAAAATCGACATCCAAACTTGACTGAAGCAATACACAATGGGTCTCCCTCTTTCCCGAAACAAAAAGATACCATATCACAACCACAAAAAGAGCTAAATCCTTCTATGGACATTATCATTCAACCTCTCATTGTGATTAACTTGGATGATGATAATGAGGTTGCTAAAATTGATGAAGAATTGCATAATGAATTGAATACATTTTTTTCCTCTTCTATGAACTTAAATTATAATTCTCCTAGGAAGAGTTTTGAACTTTGTGATGACCCTAGTTCAACACTTGTTATTGTCCCTTTGGCTAGTTTTCTGCCTTTCATATACGATGAACAAGATTGGGATGTTGACGACCTGCTAATAGGTTGAATCGCATGTTTCATACTAGTCTTTTTCTTTCTCCTCATGTGATTGGATGTGCGTATGTGATCCCCTGTATTGTTCTATTTGTTGTATCTCTCTCTTTGTGACATTCCTCTATTTGTACCTACATTCTTCTATATGTTGTAAGCCTATATCTTTTTCTTTGTCAAGTGTGTTTTCCTTTTTGGGATGATGCAAGGCGTCGAGACATTTAGGTCTCTTCTATATTGAACTAAAATATTTTCTTTGTTTTCACTCTCTTTGTGTCATTCTTCTTGTTCCATGAGTATTTTTAGAATGATGACAGTTCCAAGATTTCTAAAAAAATTGTAACAAAGACATACTAACCCTGAATCCATGGATCCCTTATGTAATCTTGGGATTTCATTTTGGGGAAAAACCTCTTTTCATGAAGTAGCTTCATTTGGAAAGATATGACTTGGCATAGGGATTTCCAAATAAGCTCTCATGTCCTCTTTATTGTTAGAATTTATCATTTCCTACTTTAAAGTAATTTCTCATAGCATGGTGTTTAGCAATTTCTATAAAGTTGGTGCATACATTGGCATTATTCTTTTGCATCTCATGTTTCATTGTGTAGTCTTCTTACTTCATGCGATGCATCTTTTTCCTTGTGGTGACATTAGGTGTGATGTCCCTCAAGAGCATGATCTTTCTTAGCATATTATATTCCTCTTAGTGGCTTGATGCAACACAATGCATCCACTAAGTTGTCAATATTCTATTATTTGATTGGTCCTCTCTTAGAGACATTACGCACAATGTTACCTAAGTTAAGACCTTACATGAACTAAGAAAAACTCCTTTGAACATTCCTTACACTATTTTGCATTTACAATATCTATTATATGGCCACCTTGCATAACACACTTTGCTTGCATGTGGAGCCATCCTGTTTATTCATGGGTGTCAAGCATACAAAGCTTTGCTTGCCTCATGAACTCTGTTGTTGTGTTGTGTGGCACCTTGTGAAAGTTATCAGGAGGTATAGCTTTGGTATGGTTGTACGTATGGGAGCCGAACTTATGCGTGGCTTTCCCATGGCCACTTTCTTATCTATGTGAGCACATACTGGCCACGTGCGTATGTGTCTCATTGGGGTCTCACCTACTGGATAGCTTGATTTTCCACTAGCCCTTGCGAGTGTGTGTTTGGTTTACATGTTGGGAATCGCGTTCCACTTGTAAACGTCTTGGACAAACAACTTAGATCTTATCCATAGTGTACAGGACAAATAGTCGAGGCTTGATCCATCTGTATATGCATAAAAATGGTCATATCATTTAATCCTGGAATTTAATTAAATATTTATTATTTAATTAATTTCTTTCTTAATTCCTCTACATATAAATAAATTTTATTTATTTATTTATATTGTTCACCTACTTTATTCTTCCACTTTAATTAAATAAATTCATTTTATTTAATTACCACTTTCTTAAGTCCATTTAATTAATTAAATAAATATCATTGTTTATTTAAATTAATTATCACATTTAAGTTTAATTAAATCTTTTATTTAATTGAATTTAATTCCCTTTCTTCTAAATCAAATATTAATTAAATATTCTTGTTTAATTAATTCCACATGTCACTTTCCAAATCTTAATTAAATATTTTATTTAATTAAGAATCTTCCATTTTCTCCAAATCTTAATTAAATATTTTATTTAATTAAGAAAATCTTCCATGTCACCAATAAATGAATAATGAATTTAATAAATTCATTATTTATCTTCAAAATATTTTCTCAATCTCACAAAAAGATGATTTTTACAATTCATCTTTATCATCTCTCATGAAAGAGGAAATAAATCTTCTTTTCTATCTTCCATCTGATTTTCTCTCCATCCTTTTCATCTTACACCATTCGATCTGCCAAGAACTTTCACAACCATTGATCATATTTAGCCAATCATAAGCTTCCGAAAACTCCATAAATACCTCTGCAAATCCAAGCATTGGTTCTATTAGAGATTAGTTGTATTCAGGTGATTATCATTTTAGCATTTTCATTGTCAACTTTAGCATTCATAGCATTTCGTAATCTTACATTCTAGTTTCTTTAACAACAATCATGTTTAGTTTAAGCATGTTAATCACATAGTAATAGCATGTGTTCAATCATCATCTTCAATCTTGTTCTCTAGGAAGACCGTTTGTTGAGCCTAGCACAGGATCTGAGAGCAAGTTGGAATCAATGAATACACTGGAGATTAGAGGACAATGGAACGTCTTTGAAGCATAAACAAAGTTTTCTTTCTCTTCCTTTATTTTATGCTTTGATTTAAATTTTCATTGATGTGTTTGATTCACTTTTAATCTACATTTGATATACATAAAATCACGCACACATTTTTGGTGCCCACCATGGGGCCAGGCCCTGTTTTTAATAACTGCTTGCAGGGTTTTTTTTTTGGACAGGTTTTTACATTCTGGAAGTCATCTTTTTCAAAAAATTCACATTTTAGCGCATCTGCAGGTTCTTTTAGCGTATCTAGGTCTTCTTTTAGTACTTTCATAGGTGTTTTAGCACATCTAGGAACTGTTCTAGTGCATTCAAGGAATCTTTTAGCACATATAGTGCATAGAGTGGTGCATATAGTTAGCTACATTTCATTAAAAATTGTAAAATAAAATTAAAAAACAAAAAACAAAAAAAACACCAAAAAGAAAAAAATTGCATTTTAGTTTAGCGCATTTGAGGTTTTTTGTAGAGCATTTGAGTTTTTTTTTTTTGTAGCACTTTTAGCACATTCACTGTCTATTTTTGCGCATTCATCTGTTACTTGAGTGCATTCAGTATTGTACTTAAACAAGTTCTGAGTCTGATGCCTTCTACAGACAAAGCTTTTTTTTGGTTAAAACAAAACAACCCTAGGGTAGACATTTCAATTTAAAATGAACCAATCCTAGGATAGACATGGAATTTAAAATGAAGCAATCCTAGGGTAGTCACCACACATTGATTTTGAGGCTAAAATGAACCATCTTTTTTTTGTGAAGCAATATCTTCACATAGATTAAATCATTGTCATTTGGGCTTTAAAAAGAAAACAATTGTCTGCTTTGTCTGTTATAGTAGGTCTATGCTCTCCCCTTAACTGGGTGATCAGAATACCAAACTTTCCTTTTCAATTTCTGCAATTTTAATGCTTTGTTAGAACCCTTAGCAGGCTGCTCTTATGGGAAAAAGTACTCAGCCAAGAGGAACGACCTAAGTGGGAACAATTAAAGCCAAGTTTTCCAACCCACTATAACCAAAAGCGAATTTGGGGAAAGTCTGCAATTCAACGGTAGTGTGCAAGATAACCATCCCCAAAGCCTTTGTTCTAAACGTTGGGAGGTCTCCTGAGGGAGTATATCATTTGCCGCACTTAACATAAACCCTTACTATGAACCTTAGTGTAGAAGCCAACCGTGTCAGTTTCTGAACATCCTAATAATCACAGTGCAAGGGGAGGGAAGAATCTACCCCCAAGATACTCACCATATAACTACTAAGGACTATTTACTCAGAGGATCTGGTATCCACTTTTGTCACTCTAAGTACGCGCCAGGAAAAGACAAAAACATGGGCACCCTTTCGGGGGTGATACGGCTATGTGAGTCAACGTGGTTCTAAGATATGGGCTATGGTTATTATGATGACCTACTTGAGTACTAAGAGTGAGTCTACCTGAAGTGTTTGTTTGTGCAAAAACTAGTGGAAATCTTTTGAACATACACTCGTGTTTAGTATAGGACTTAAGAAAAAAAAAAATCAGAGTGTTTGTTGCATTTTCCTCACGTTAAATCAGATTAAGATCATCCAAGAAAGCACTAAAAATTTGATTGAATCATCCTTTCTACCAGAATCTAAGTTTCTACCATCATTGGACTAGCTACATCCCTAATATCTTCTATGCTTAGAGATTGGAAATCCACCAAGTTTGTTAGGAATTTAATTGCCAATAGGATCAAGAAACCTAAGAAACATTTAGGTTACAAAAAGACTTTGCAACAAAGAAAATTCCTTTACAAGAGTCGAAACGTCTTGCTTCACTATCATAAATTCCTTCATAGGTACCAAGATTTTTCTAGGGTATTTACTGATGAGTACGTTGTAGAGCCTTTGTATTCTCGAGCCTATTTCCAAAGAAGAGCTCTATCTCAATGACACAATCACAATCAACCTCTTGAATTCGATTTCATACCACAACCCTCAATTGAATATCCCACTCATCCTAGCCAAATCATTCACTGATCTTGAAAACAAACTAGGCTATTTGATACACTTATCATTTTTTGAGACTAGGATCAAATCTCAAAAAGTGCATCTTTTCAAACAAGTTTCGGATTATTGATTCAACTTCTCCAACATGATTCTGATATCCTTTCATCTTGGAAGCCACAATCAAGAGTTAGAAATTCCATTTGATCATATCATAGGATTTTCATCTTATCAGATCAAGACATCATCATTTTTGCACTTCTCAAACTTGTGATCTAAGTTTAGAAGAACATTTTAAAATCATATGCCTATTTTTACAAGATCTCAATACAATAAGCTGAGAGAGGATATTCAACGAGAAGCTCATATCCTAGGAATTCAAGAGGAAGGTGAGAGTAGTAATCCCATTTACAACGTGAGTCACAATCCCATATTCAACAACATGGATCATAGAGAAGAGAGTCCCTTCCCATTTAATCATCTAAAATACATAGGAAAAACTCCAAATGATAGCGATGATGAACAAGATGAAGAACGTCATCTCAAAGAAGCAGATCAATATCCTAAACTTCATCAGGCCTTAGAAAATATTTTAGAGTGCAACAAGGAGAAATATTTCCTATATTTGGTTGACAAAGGAGCCAAGTTGCCTCCTAATTTCAATACTGAGAACATAAAAAGTAATCCTGATGAAACACCCTGGTCTGATCTTAGTGCCTTGTCTCAACAGATTAAAGCACTACAAGGAAAAATTAAAGACATGCAAGGGGGAACCACAACAAATAAATATGCTCTCGATGACATTTTCCCTTATCCTTTTGATCATCGTCTTAACATGATCCCATTTCCCAAACACTGTGAAGTTCCAAATTTTGATCGTTATAATGGGAAATCGGATCCAATTGATCATGTTAAAGACTTCTAAAATATGACTTTAGAGTTTTCTCATGAGGACACATGCTTGATGCATTTGTTTCCTAGGAGTCTTGGAGACCAAGCTATGGAATGGCTATCGAAAATCACACCACCTGTCAAGAAATTTGAGGAATTGATTAACAAGTTCATATCACAATATTCCTACATCCAACATCAAATAACCATGCTTAATCTTTGCAAGGCTAAACAAAAACCTGGTGAACTATTCATTACATTTCTTTAGAGATGGAGAAGATTATTTCGCTAGATATTCACGTCATGTTCCTGAAAAGGAAAAGGTAGACATTTTCATAAACAACTTAGATCAAGAGATGAGCTATCTTCTTAATCTTCATTGTCATCCCTCTTTTGAGAAATTGATTGAAAATTCGATCACCGTTTAAGGTGCTTGGTCAAGAGAGGGGTAATAAAACTTGACAAGGGCAATCCTAGCTCATCTAATCACCACACCAACAATGAAAAATCTAAGTTTTGGACTAGAAACAAGAATGTGGTGAATGATGGTGTAGTGGATTCAAATCATGTCACCCCGACTGCTCCTCGAAACAATAGTTATAACAATGTAAATTCAGTCACTAATCAAGGCAACAATCCTCCTCTGAGGAATAACTTGAATCAAAGTTACAATACCAATCAAGGGAATTACAAAAATCAAGGTTACCGTGGGAACAACAATAACAATTCTTTAGGAAATTCCTCAAACACGAATCCACAACGATCTTCATTCTTCTCCAGCAGAAGAACTTTTACTCCACTAGGTCAATGTCTAGAATCTTCCTTTAAAGAGTTGATGGAAAAGAACATTATCACCTTACCACCTCAATGAAATTTTGAACCCAGTGTGGAGCCTCCATCATAGAATGATGCATACTATTGGGATTATCATAGGTGCAAGGGACACAAAAAGAATAATTGTCAGCCTTGAAGAATGTAGTCCAAGATTTGATAGAAAATGGCACCATCACAATAGAAGGACACCATCAAACAAATGAAGACCACCAAGCATTTTGAAACCCTTTGCCCAACTATCAAAAGGGTGAATCTTATGATCCAACCAAATCAACGATGTCATCATCAACCATATCTACACTGACGACGAGCAGGTCAATGTCATAAAGGTCAAGGAAAAGTTGGAATATCGACAAGTCAACATTACCACAAGGGAACAAGCTAAAGTTGTCTTGAAGGGCATGACTTCAAAAACCCCTGTGTCCCCTCCTCAACATCAATATGACTTGGTCAATCAACTTCGTAAAACACCTGCTTAGATTTCTATCTTAGAACTTTTGAAATTTTCCCCAGCGCACAAGGAAATTCTAGAAAAGGCTCTTGTTGAGACAACTATATCCACTAATCTAGATGTCGACCAATTTCAAGCCATGGTGGGACATTTTTCCTCGCCCACATACCTCTCATTCTCTGAAAAATATGACGTTTCCATGACTCATCCCCATAATTCATTGCTATATCTAGAAGTCATGATCCACAAGTTTCATGTTAGACGTGTCCTAATAGATGGAGGGGCTAGTTTGAACATATGTACCATGAAGTTAGTTCTGACCTTAGGATTTTCTGAGGATTCTATTGATCCCAGAAAAAATATTACCATTAAAGCCTACGGTGATGAAGAAAGAGCATCCAAGGGATTAATCATGTTGTCGATCAGAGTGGGACCTGTTATCAAGAATACATTCTATCAAGTGCTAGACTATGATCTTGCATACAACATCTTATTGGGTCATCCTTGGATCCATGACATGCAAGTTGTCCCATCCAAGTACCACCAATGTCTTAAGTTTCCATATGACAAACATTAAATCACAATACTAGCTAATAACACCAATGGTCAAACATGTGCAAACATCAGAGCTACACAAGATACTTTGGTTCCCAAAAATTGAGAAGCTCTTGCCATTACTTCTCCTAAAGTCAATGCACAAATCAGTTAGTTGACCAAAAGCTTCAACAAGAAATTGTAATTCAAGTATAATGGGGTTGGAGAATATTCTCTCTGTCTTGCTAATTTACCCATATCTCCTCGGTCACATGGTCAACCTTCCATCACACAACAATAGATTTATGTAGCATCAACATCGACGCAACCTCCAACAGAGCCAAGTACATTGTTCAACGAACGATTTGTCAAAGGAAAGATCCCCATGGAAGATCTTGAGGATAGATCAGTTCTAATTTGGCTCTATAAAGATGAAGATGAATCTATCCTAAATGTCAAACTACCAACTAAACAATACAGTAAAGGGTATTCAATCATGCAGAAAATGGGATATGATGGAAATGGTCCTATTGGGAAAAGAAAGGAGGGAATAGTTGAGCCTATTCAGCTGACTAGACTTGATCCAAAAGAAAAGACATGGCTAGGCTATGATCTTGATTCAAAGAAATAGCGTCTAAACAATTGCATGATATTGTCCTTACTTTACAAGAAAGTTCACAAACAACGGAAGCATGTTTGACAGCAATCCAAAATTTCTTGGATTATAAATCAGATTCAAATTCAAATGTGTATGAATGGGACACTATCTACAATGACAAATTTTGGAGGGAAAAAAAGGTTGATGTGATACACAAGTATACACCTACTCTAATCGAAGGTGAAGGTTCAGGGACCCAACTGCAAGAATTTGAACCACAAAGCAACTATGGTTCTAGTGATACTGAGTCAAATCTGAGTGAACAAGACTATCGTGAGGATAGTACCATCATTGACCTACCTCATACCTCAGACCCTACAGACAACTCTGTTATGACCATAACCATAGATGATTTCATGCAACCCGATGACCCACTACCTTTAATCCATACCGATCTCATTGACTAGGATTTGTCTAAACATATCAAGATACCAATGTTTCCAAGTGATGAATCTATTGTTAAATTTCTTTTTGCAGGTGACTTAAATGATTGTTCCACCAGAAATTTTTGGCATAAAGTCTTTAATCAGGAGAGTGTCAAGTCTCCTAGCTGCAAAAATAAAAAAATCAAAAAGAAGGATCTAATGGTGAAAACCAAAATCTGGCAGTATTAGATCAAACAAAAGATAAAACAAAGAGCATATCAAATGGTGAAAACCTTGTTAAGGCACCAAATGATGGGATACTTGACACTCTCCCCAAGCATTATCATGAGTGATCACCTATCTTGATTGAGCCTACCAAAGAGGTCAACATGACACTTTAGAAAAACCAAGGATTCTACAATTAGATGCATCAATTATAGATAAAGAAGTGCCAAAGTTCATGAAGTTCCTAAGAGAAAATTAGGTCAACTTTTCCTGGTCTTATGTAGACATGCTAGGTCTTGATCCCAATCTCATAATGCATCACTTGTCCATCAAACCAGGAGTTAAGCCTGTGAAACAAAAACTTAGAAAGATGCATCCTCATGTTGCACTACTAGTTAAAGAAGAACTAAGAAAACTCCTTGATGTGGGTTTCATAAGATCAATTGACTATGCAGAATGGATCTCCAACATTGTTAATGTATCCGAGCCAGATGGACGTATTAGAATTTGCACCGATTTTAGAGATCTTATTAAGGCATGTCCTAAGGATGACTTTCCACTTCTAAACATAGATACTATAGTTTATTTGATAGCTGGCCATGCCATGTATTCACTAATGGATGGTTTTTCTACTTACAACCAAATCAAGATTGCACCTGAACACCATGAAAAAATAGCTTTCACATGTCCATGGGGGACTTACTATTGGAATGTCATGCCTTTTGGTCTAAAGAACATTGCGGCTACTTATCAAAGAGTTATGACTACAATCTTTCATGACATGATGCACACATTCATGGAAGATTATGTAGATGAAATATTGGCCAAATCATACACAAGAGGACATCTCGAAGTGTTATCCAAAATCTTTGCAAGGTTGGAAAAGTTCAAAGTTTTCCTTAACCCCAAGAAATGTGTTTTTGGGGTAACATCTAGAAAACTCTTGGGGTACATAGTGTTAGAAAAGGGAATTGAAGTAGATCATGCCAAGGTACAAGCAATCACGGAGATGCCTCCACCAAGGAATATCAATCAGTTAAGGTCATTACAAGGATGCCTTCAATCTATACAAATATTTATTACATAGTTGGCTGATAAGAGTCTACCTTTCACACATATCTTACACAAGAATGTTCCTTTCAAATGGGATGAGAAGTGTGAAACGAACTTTCAACAGATCAAACAATATCTAATGAATCCACTAGTTCTAGTCTCCCCAAATCTAGACAAACCTCTTATCTTATACATTTCTGTAACAAAGGTATCTTTGGGTGCATCATTAGTACAGGAAGACTCTACAACAAAGGAATGAGCCATTTATTACATCAATAGAATGCTTAACAAGTCATGAACTTAACTACACTTTCATCAAAAAAGCTTGTCTAGCCATGGTTTTTGCTTCACAAAAGTTTCGACACTACATGTTAACTCATACAATCAATCTTGTTGCTAAGATTGATCCACTCAAGTATTTGTTAAGCAAAGCTACATTGACAGGAAGGATAGAAAAATGGGTAATGATCTTAAGTGAGTTTGAAATCCATTATGTTGATCACAAAGAAATCAAAGGACAATTTATCTCCAATCAACTAGTTGAAGCACCATTACAAGCATATCATCCCATGCATAATGAATTTCTAGATGTTGATGTCTTCACTGCATAATCCAAACAACCATGGTCATTATACTTTGATTGTTCTTACACTCAACACGAATCGAGGACAGGCATACTCTTTGTTACCCCTCAAGGACACACCATTTCTCGGTCATATAGGCTAATGTTTCCATGCACTAACAACATAGCTGAATATGAAGCTTTAATCACTAGACTCAATATAGCATTGGAATGGAGAATCATAGAACTACAAGTCTATGGTGACTCACAATTAGTCATTAATCATATCGGTGATGATTATCAGACCAAAGATGACAAATTGTTGCCATACAAGAAAATGGTTGATGACTTCAAGAAGTACTTCATGGATATTAAGTTCACATAGATCCCAAGAATTGACAACAAAGAAGCTGACACTATGGCCACGATCGCCTCATTACTACAACTTCCAGAAAATTAGGCTCGCTATGAATTTCTAGTGGAACAATCATTTACACCTGCCTATGACACTCCCGAAAGCCAACTCATTTTCCATTTAGTTAGATTTGATTTACCTTGGTACAGTAAAATCTATGCCTATCTAAAAGATGATATCCTACCACCTGACTTATCCCAGAACCAAAACTGTAACTTCATTCGCCAATCCTCTCGCTATACCCTTATCGTTGACATTCTTTATTGTTGTAGTCTTGATGGTACACTTCTTTGATGTCTCGAACGTGACGAATCTGACAATGCTTTACAAGAAGTTCATGGTGGCATTTGTGGAACTCATTTGAGTGGACTGACTTTATCTAAGAAACTTATTAGAATGGGTTAATACTAGCCGACTATGGAGAGGGAATCATTCACTTTCGTGAAGAAGTGCTCTAAATGCGAGATTCATGGGAATCTCATTCATACTCATGTTCTCCATCTATTAGCTCATGTTCTGCATTAGCTTTTCAGCCATCATTCATGCATCTTTTTTCCATCATCCTAGGGTCATATCAGCATCATAATTCCATCATTTTCCTAGAGAGATCACATCTTACCATGGGAGTGTCTTACAATCATTTACACCTGCCTATGACACTCCCGAAAACCAACTCATTTTCCATTTAGTTAGATTTGATTTACCTTGGTACAGTAAAATCTATGCCTATCTAAAAGATGATATCCTACCACTTGACTTATCCCAGAACCAAAACTGCAACTTCATTCGCCAATCCTCTCACTATACCCTTATCGCTGGCATTCTTTATCGCTGCAGTCTTGATGGTACACTTCTTTGATGTCTCGAACGTGATGAATCTGACAATGCTTTACAAGAAGTTCATGGTGGCATTTGTGGAAATCATTCGAGTGGACTAACTTTATCTAAGAAAATTATTAGAATGGGTTAATACTGGCCGACTATGGAGAGGGAATCATTCACTTTCATGAAGAAGTGCTCTAAATGCAAGATTCATGGGAACCTCATTCATGCTCATGTTCTCCATCTATTAGCTCATGTTCTACATTAGCTTTTCAGCCATCATTCATGCATCTTTTCACCATCATCCTAGGGTCATATCAGCATCATAATTCCATCATTTTCCTAGAGCGATAATGTCTTACCATGGGAGTGTCTTACAATCATTTACACCTGCCTATGACACTCCCGAAAGCCAAATCATTTTCCATTTAGTTGGATCTGATTCACCTTGGTACAGTAAAATCTATGCCTATCTAAAAGATGATATCCTACCACCTGACTTATCCCGGAACCAAAACCGCAACTTCATTCACCAATCGTCTTGCTATACCCTTATCACTGACATTCTTTATCACCACGGTCTTGATGGTACACTTCTTCGATGTCTCAAACATGACGAATTTGACAAGGCTTTACAGGAAGTTCATGGTGGAATTTGTGGAACTCATTTGAGTGGACTGACTTTATCTAAGAAACTTATTAGAATGGGTTAATACTAGCTGACTATGGAGAGGGAATCATTCACTTTCATGAAGAAGTGCTCTAAATTTTAGATTCATGGGAATCTCATTCATGCTCATGTTCTCCATCTATTAACTCATGTTCAGCAGTATCTTTTTAGCCATCATTCATGCATCTTTTCACCATCATCCTACGGTCATATTAGCATCATAATGCTATCATTTTCCTAGAGCAATAACGCCTTACCATGGTTTGATCATTGTACATATCTATTTAGCAAGTTGTGTCAATACTGGGGGCAAACGTTGACAATACTGGGGGCAATCAACTTTTAGGTTCCACAGATACAGCAAGACAAGGACATCAACAGTTTCACAATCATAAGTGCACAAACAATCAAATCCTACAAACAACATCTAATCATTGATCTATATCACACCAGTTATCAACAAATTTCATATCATGACTCGTATCTGGATGATCTAAATATGAATAATGTTTGGAATATCATTAGCATAACTTTGAACTGTGGTTGTTTGATTTTTCAATATCATCTCTCTAGAGCACACTCGATGATGTACTGAACTAGAGTGGTGAGGAAAGAGAATGATTTTTCTTTGTCTATTGTCTTAAGAATTAACTATCAGTATGGTGCAATTTTGTCGGGAGACATGGTTTACAAAATGTATCATTGATGACATTTCTGAATTTTCTTCAGAATGTGGTTAATCTTTGTATGTTTATGCAAGAAATACTCAGGTCATCTTGGTTCAATTATACCTTGATGCTTGTGTTCACTTGCTATATCAAATATCATGAAAGTTGTACTCAGGTCATCATTGGTGCGAATTTACCCTTTGATGCTTGTACATACTTCCAATATTTTAAAACACTTTGTGATGATTCAAGAAATCTTACAATTGGCTCAACAAATAGATGGTCTTGTTTCAATTACATTTCATTTATATCATTGTACATATTTGCATAATGGATTCACGTCAAGGGTTTCAAAGGCTAAATCAAGACATCAAGGACTATTATGTCTCTTTGGATAGTTTGTGGAGGACATTTGGGCATTCATCTTCATATCATCTTCATACCATTCTATCATTTATCCATTTCATATCATTGATCATTATCATTTCATATTTCACATTCATGTCATATGCATTATCATTTCATGTCATTCATTCATCCATCATTATTCATTTCAAATAATTCATTATCATTTTCCTTTATCATCTTCATTGTCACTTCATTATCGTTTCATGAGGTCCATTTCATTTAACATTTCATTTATCATGACATTCATCATTTCATCGCCATCTCCTATCAACTAAGCATTCCTATTTATTATCATATTTATCATCTCATGTCATTTATCATCTTCCTTACCATTTCATTATCATTATCATCCATACATTCATACATTTCCATTTTCACATTATTACATACATTTTCATAACATTTCATATCATATATCATATCATTTCAACACGTTGCATTTTTATCATCATCATCCACCTGCCTGACATCATTAGTACACATCATAAATCTTTTTTCATCATCATCATATAAACATCATATGAAATCATCTTGCATATTGTTGATGGTGTCTTCTGCACAACAACAACTCAGACATAATATAATATCCTATCTCTCTTGAAAGGTGAGTCTCTATCAGCAAGCCTCAAGAGATAACCCCAAGGTCTCTAATGTCAAGTCTTGACAATGCATAAACAACTCAGTCATAAATGTGAAAATGCTGGTAATCACAATGGGACCTTACTACAAGCAAATGTTGAATCTTTAATTTATCAAATCTAGCAATATGATGATACTTAAATCCTAAATCTAACCCAAATGATAAAAGAAATAACAAAAGATATAAGGTTTCAAAGAGATTCCTAAATTTAACACTAAACCTAAGATTAACAATGCAAATGAAAAACACTTGAAATGGACCAATCCCTCAGAAACTAATTTTTACTTGACCCAGATGGATCTGCAATCTTATAGAAATAGTGCAATCTTCTAAGCCATTAAATATTTTCAGATCATGAACATTCATTCAAAACAACCCTATTGCAATAGAAATGAATGAACCTTCACAATTGAACTAAGCACAATGAATATAAAGTCCAGGCTAACTTTGCGAAAATTATAGACCAGAGATTGCTACAACACTTCAAGTACTAAATCATAAACACTATCAATTTATCTAACATTAAACCTAATGCATTTATCAGATAACTTAAGCAATTCCAAAGATAGAATCACAAGAACCATGCAAGATAAATCAACACAAGAGAATTCACCAAATCACAATGTCTCCAATTGTATTGAGCCACCCAAAGTAGCAACAGTTCCAGTATTTTGTTACAGCACTTGCTCATAATGAACTAGCTTCTAACTCTTGCTCTACTGCTTAATTTGCTCTAGTATCAAAACTATCTATCTAGCCCTTACAAATGAGGCAGAATGCCATATTAATAGAAACCCCCCAAGGCATGTCGGCCTAATTAGAATTTACAATAATAATAAATGGCCATAAAATGAGTCGGCCAAGAGGAATTCAAAATAAAATAGAATATGCATTAAATGCATGAACTCCATGTAGGTCGGCCTAGGATCTCCAATGTAGCCCAGACCAATGCATGCAAAATAATAGGAAAGCACAAATTTTGATGTAGCCTTGTATTAACTGCTTTCCCCTTTGTCTTTATTTTGATCCACCCTATCATGCACCATCACAAGTACCCTATCCAAGTCGGCTACAGGTGGCAGAGGTAAAACCTTAATTCTCCTTTCAATAGATTTAATATTTTCTCTTGATTGCTCCACTGACTTATCCCACTCAACCCTACTGGATTGATATTTCCCAATGACTGCAATATAAGTGGACGCATCATCCAACTAATTCTCAGTAGTTGGATCCTTAATGACTAGAGAATATACATCTCGTCACCATTTCTTCAACTGTTCAAAGCTCAAATGCTTTGGTGCAAACTTCCTTCTCCCTATCATCACCTCAAAGAATGAAATGCATCTATTATAAATATCAGTCAGGGCATCCTCAATTTCCCTCCTCTACTTATATATCTTCTTCAAAATCTTCTGCCTTATTTGCAAAGCTTCAAACCATTCCCAAGGTTCCACAACTCTGGAAGAAGGGAGAATTCCATCACTCACCAGCTTATCCTTGGTATATTCCATGATAGTCTTGGTCTTCTGCAACAAGAGATCTACATCCTCTTTATCTTGAGCTAATACATCTTTCAACCAATCTATTGCCCTCATTGCATCTCCTTTGGTTGAAAGGATATCTTTGATAGCATCATCTCCTTTAGTCTGCACCCCTTGTAACTAGTTTACTATGGCAAGAGTGGTGGCCTTCATTCTTTCTAGCTCAGATATAGTTTCTTGGGGCAGAAAACTTGCAACATAAGATGAGGAACTAATGGACTGCAAGGGTTTCATCAAATCTTCCAAATATTTCTTAAGTCTTTCATTCTCTTTCTTCAACTCCTATTTAGCTTGTGCTTCTTTCCTCAATCTTCCTAGGATCACAACACTTGAACCCACATATTCTTCAATATCCTGTTCCATGGAGGTGGGCCCTAGGTTGATGGTCTGCATGTTGTAATCACTCCCAGTATTCTCATCTCTATTCTTTTATCTGGCAGGAGTAGCAATGTGGACCACTCTGTTGTTTGCGTCATCCCTTTTGATCTTGGAGATGACCCTAGCCTTCTTCTTTCCTTTTCCTATTTTTTCCATTAGCTCATCCCAATTGGGAGGGGTATCATCCACAACAATTTGTTTTCTCTTTATTTCTTTATCAAGCCAACCTAGAACAATAGACTCTGACTGTATTTCACTTTGTCCCACTTGTTTCTATTGACCCTTGAGTGTATCTTCCTGCTTCTCAGGAAACTCTTCATCTTTATCATGTTATTCTCTACCATAATCCTCTTCTTCATGCACTGGTGATGGAGTCTTAACAGGTATTTCCTTTGTCTGAAGAGGTATGTCTTCTTCACTTCTAGCGGGAGAATCCTCATAAGTTACCAAGGGAGTCTGTAGAATTTTCTCAATTTTTGCATCTGCACTATGAAACTCACCTTCTTGAAATTCTTCTCCCCTTCACTTGACGGGTGCTCCACATCTGCTGGTTGTTCTGATGCACCATGTGGCTCATGGGGTGGAGAAGCCTCTTTATGTTGTTCTGTAGCAAAGGTTGCTAGAGTAATATCCTTCTTTTGCACACTGTCCTTGGGAGAAGGAGTTCTTGATCTCCTTGTGTATACATGTGTCTTCGACTCTCCAGAACTTTCTACATTTACCACTGTTGAAGGATCAGTTTCACCTTTCTCCTTGGAAGGTCCACCCTTCTTTCTTAAACCCCTTGTTGTTTTCCTCCTTTTAGGTGTTGGGGCACCATCCTTTTCTTCTCCTTCACCGAGTTCTTCCTCTACAATTTTTTCTTTCTTTGAAGTAGCATTCCTCTTCTTTTCTTTTGGTTTCCTCTATTTCTCCTGCTCTTCTACTTGGGAACCTTTGATCTTAATCTTAAAAGGAGAATCCAACTTGGTCTTGCCCTTAGGATCTTCCTCAGCCAACTCCTCAAAAGTGGAATGGTATTTTAAAACCCCCATCAGATTATAGGTACATGGCACACCTCAGTTTCAAGCTCCCACACCTTATGTTTGAGCCACAACTTGGTGTATCTTGTCATAGGGGTCATAATTTGTTCTAATTCATTTTTTTCTTCTTCCAGCCAATCTACTTCTCCAATTGGCCTATCCTTAATTGGCTCATAATCATGACTTTGGATTAGGTCTCCATCATCTTCCACCTGATCAGGAACCATTTTCACACTATACATTCGGACCACATCAACTGGGAGTCTAGAGAATTTCTTCTTTCTTACCTCAAACTCATCCTTGCTATTGGCCTAGTAGTCCTTTATGTCATCTTTGTGGTGGTATTCCCTGCTAGATTTATTTTTTACTTCACCAGTGATATCAATACCCAACCTTTTGGAATGGTAAGACAACCCAAGAGTGCCCATTTCCTCCTCTGAAGCATATGCTAAATTAATTGAAAGGCATACCTCGCTAGTACCTATCTTCAGAGGAAAATCTACACCAAATCCAATTTTATGCTTATCTTTCTTTACAATGGTGTCAAAGTCACATATTTTCCTCGGAACCTCCAAAAGTATAACATAGTCTGTGGGGAAACCTTGGAAGCCTGTATGGAGCCCTCTAACAACCATCTATTCTTATGTAGGAAAAGGTGGGAAACTGTATGAACCAAGCCCCATACCTTTTGATCAGCTCCTTAGCATCATCTGATATTCTCACATGATCTGCACCTTAGAGCAATCTAGTGATGTGCATGGTGAATACATCATTCACCCTCCTATAACTTGGGCTTCCTAAGTGCAATTGAGGATAAACCTCATAAATTACATCATATCCAAATATTCCTCTTGTGCTCAATCCTTTATAGGGATGGAATCTTGCAAGTGCATACACTAAATAAGAAGTCATGGTGAATGTCTTAGTCTATAGCACATTACATATTTTTTCATGAATAACCGTACTTATAACACATACCCAATGATAGTTAATATTTTTTGGCTCCATCCTCACAATAACATGGAACATCCAATTCTCGAACATACCTGCAATCTTTAGGCCTACCACCTGGCTAAGCAACGTGATGGCATCATGGACTTCTTGTTTAAAATTTTCCCTGTGCAACTGCTTAGGCAGTTTTCAGAAATGAGACTTTGGCTTTTCAAACGAAGAATTGATAACCTGCTGTGACTTAATAGTCTCCTCCTCATAGTACCTTTTAGTTGCCTCCATATTCAAAGCCACCACATGAGATCTATCTGGCATATCAAAAGTTTGTGCAATAGAGACAGGGTTAAGATTAGCCAATACTCTCCCTTGAGGACTGACTATCCTTTGTGAATCCTTGTCATAGTGTTGGGCACATTCCAATACGAACTCATAACACTAAACTGTGAGGGGAAATCCTGCTACATGAGATAATCCTGATTCCTTTAGTCTCCTCGCCAGCACTGGAAGATCTTCTTGTGCCATCCTTTCCTTAAACTCCTCATAGTCCCATCGACCCATATTCGTGTCTAAAACTTCAAACTAGACTAAGGCTATTTACTTTCTGGGATTCTGCTCTTTATGTCCAATTTAACTCTTTCTGCTTCCGAGATAGAGGATCCCTCCATATCACCCTTAGCCATTCCAATCGCTTCCTTACTAGCTTCAGCCTACATCCATTGAATATTAATATGAAAATCTAATTGTTGATAACATATATGTCAAAGTGTTAGCTCAAAATCATAATAAAACCATTGAATCAACTATAAACCATCAAACTGAGAAGTTCAAGATTCCAAGCTAATCGAGGAAAACCAGTCTGGGAGGAACTTCAAAAAATTCCAGACCAGGCGGATTTTCCCAAAGAAGGCACAAAAATCAATAATAGATCATCAAAATGAAGAAAAGATGCATATAACATTGTAATCTATCAATTTAAAGCATATAATGTTAAGCATTCATCATTAAATTCATCCATTTCATTCAATTTCTAAGTTGAACAAAGCTTTCCAAAGAATTCAAAAAAATCCGACCGGACTGGAATTCCGTGAAGTCCCCAAAACTCTGAATTTTCAACACACACCATGGAACACAAAAGGTTAGATGGAATCCAGGAAAATCCGGGGATGCATAAATTCTGTAGAGTCCTCGGAATCCTAGAAAATCATTATTACATTCGATTTTCCCTGATACGATCGAATGTTCATGAATCTCAAATCTCTTGAGCTCGACTCAAATCTAATTCATGTTTCCTATCAACCCCTTTTGATCATTGACTACTTGAGGCATTAAAATGATGAATATTCATAACAAACCAATGATGCCCTAGTTTCAACTGTTGAAACCTCCACCATGGGTGAAAAGAACTGGCTCAGATTAAACCTAGATTGAGCTTGAACACACTCAACAATGAACCAAACTAAAACATTGACTTATGGGGAAAGGTGTGGGAACCATGCGGAACATCCCTAGAATCCAACTGGTTAACTAGGGCAGAATACAATATAGGCACAAACATCAGACACAGCCCTAGTTTGAAGCATTTAATCATCAAACATGCAAAATCAAGCTCCGAGATGGACAAAAAAATGGCCCAGACAATCAATCATTAACATTTCAAAGGCAAGGACCATAGTTAGATACCATAAGTAAATCAAATTCGACAATGAGGAAAACAAGTAGTGAACTCGAATGCCCTAGCGACCAAATCAAACCAAATGTAAGAAATCCAAGTGCCTCAACAAGAAAATCAAGAAATCTGAACGCCCAAATCACCAAATCTCAAATGCAAGAGTGATACACAATGAAAGATGAGAGAAAATGATGCAAAATCCCTTTAAATTAAACCACACTCGTGCCACAAAGATAGTACCTAGGCGCATTAATGCCATCGACAAGACAAGTTGAAGAAATTTAGAAACTCGATAACAAAACGGAATCTCAAAAAAAATTGGTCCATGTGGAATTCCGTGAAGTCCTAGATTTCATGAACTGCAGTGTTAATCTCTTCATCGGACTTTGAGTGAAATTTGAGAAAATTCGAATGGAGTGGAAAATCCCAAAATGGAGTAAGAACTTGAACTTCGTTCAAAACTTAATATTTTCAAAGTGCTTCCTAGAAGGGGGAATTTGCACAAATAAGATAAGCATTCAAGCATGTGAAAAGGTAACCAAAACCTCAACATAACAAGGGCCCAAAACCAAAAGTGAAAGAAAAAGAGGGTCCCTACTTTCAGTGGAGCGTGTGTGCAAAAACTGCACAACACATATCATGTTAGTCATCAAATCATTAAAATGCATATCAAAATCCATATCACATCATGCAGAAATAAATGCATATCACATCATCATCTCATAAATACACATCACATCATCAAAAATCATTGTCGTTGCATATCATCGCTCATCAAAAATAATGCAAATGTCCAATGTCCAATGAAGCTAAAAAGTTCAAAGATAGATACAGGAGATATGACCAAAATAACGTACACACTCCAAAAATAATATACGTCGAGATGTGTGAATGAATCAATAATGAGTCTCATAACTCTAACTGCTAGTGCCCCCTGATGGAGTTGGCCTCTGTGGTGGAAGTCCACTGCCTCCTGCACCTCCTGCCCCAGCATTTTTGCATGGTCTCGACACACCTCGACTGTGCAAAGGTCAATTTGAATCTCTCTATCTATCAATGACTCATATCATGCGATTTATCTATCAATTCCTCATATCATGTGATTTATCTATTAATGCCTCATATCATGCAATCATGTCCTCTATCTTTTAGAATCTCAAATCAATCTATCAATCCTCATTTACTATTTGTTTTTGCTTTTTAATGAAAGAAAATTTATCAGACATCTAATGAAATATTTACTATCTATCTTCATCAAGATGGATTTATCAGACATCAAATCAAATCTTTACTATCTATCTTCATCAAGATGGATTTATCAGACATCAAATCAAATCTTTACTATCTATCTTCATCAAGATGGATTTATTAGACATCAAATCAAATCTTTACTATATATCTTCATCAAGATGGATTTATCAGACATCACATCATTTTCCTATTTGTAGTTCAACAGTGAATACAAATATGTTTCTATCATTACTATTTGTTTTCTTTTCAAGAAGCAAATTTATCAAACATCCAATCATCCTTACTATTTTTTTTCTCTTCAGAAAGAAAATTTATCAGTTGTCAAATCTACTATTTGTTTTTCTTTTCAGAAAGAAAATTTAGCAGTTATTCTATCAATTCAATCAAAAGTAGCATGATGATAAGCAAAAATTCACTCATCTTTTGACTAGGGAAATACAAAAAAAAAAAAAAATCATCATCATTTCCATCGAAAGGCACGTCATTTCAACAAGGGCATCTTTATACATCCTTTTTCGAGAGCTAAATCATTGAATCAACATCGACGTCATAATTTCATCATCAAATCATTCTTTTCAAAAAAATTCAAAACTCATATCATCATCTGTGATTTACCTCCCAAGGGGGCATATATCAATATCAGTAAGATTTTTCAATTAGGGGCAAATTTTTCAGATGCAGAAATATTTTTCTTTGAAGCAATGTGTTTTCACACATCACTTCAAAGAGGGGCAAAATATATATGCATAAAAATGGTCATATCATTTAATACTGGCATTTAATTAAATATTTATTATTTAATTAATTTCTTTCTTAATTCCTCTACATATAAATAAATTTTATTTATTTATTTATATCGTTCACCTACTTTATTCTTCCACTTTAATTAAATAAATTCATTTTATTTAATTACCACTTTCTTAAGTCTATTTAATTAATTAAATAAATATCATTGTTTATTTAAATTAATTATCACATTTAAGTTTAATTAAATCTTTTATTTAATTGAATTTAATTCCCTTTCTTCTAAATCAAATATTAATTAAATATTCTTGTTTAATTAATTCCACATGTCACTTTCCAAATCTTAATTAAATATTTTATTTAATTAAGAATCTTCCATTTTCTCCAAATCTTAATTAAATATTTAATTAAGAAAATCTTCCATGTCACCAATAAATGAATAATGAATTTAATAAATTTAATAAATTCATTATTTATCTTCAAAATCTTTTCTCAATCTCACAAAAAGATGATTTTTACAAGTCATCTTTATCATCTCTCATGAAAGAGGAAATAAATCTTCTTTTCTATCTTCCATTTGATTTTATCTCCATCCTTTTCATCTTACACCATTCGATCTGCCAAGAATTTTCATAGCCATTGATCATCTGTAGCCAATCAGAAGCTTTTGAAAACTCTATAAATACCTCTACAAATCCAAGCATTGGTTCTATTAGAGATTAGTTGCATTCAGGCGATTAGCATTTTAGCATTGTCATTATTAGCTTTAGCATTCATAGAATTTCATAATCTTACATTCTAGCTTCTTTGACAACAATCATGTTTAGTTTAAGCATGTTAATCACATAGTAATAGCATGTGTTCAATCATCATCTTCAATCTCATTCTCTAGGAAGACTGTTTGTTGAGCCTAGCATAGGATCTGAGAGAAAGTTGGAATCAATGAATACACTGGAGATTAGAGGACAATGGAACTTCTTTGAAGCATAAACAAAGTTTTCTTTCTCTTCCTTTAGTTTATGCTAAGATATAAAGTTTCATTGGTGTGTTTGATTCACTTTTAATCCACATTTGATATACATAAAATCATGCACACACCATCTCCTTTATGTTTTTGTTTTTCTTTTCTTCTTTATGTCTTTGGTAGTGTATTCTTGTGCCTTGTTGTTTCTCCTTAGTTGCATGTGTGTTCTCTTGTGCCTATGTTGGTTTGCCATAGGATCTTGATCCTAGGGGCTTGATCATTGTTGTCCTATCTCCCTCTAGAATTCGTACACTTGGACCCCTCTTGATGTGAGTTTTGTCTACTTTAGTGTGAGTTTGAAGAAAGTTCCTCCTCTCACTAAAGTGGGGGCTAAATGTAGTGTAGAAAAATTTATCCCTTTACATTTTTGCACTTGTTTGGGCCCTCCTTGGTAAAATTAGGCTTCTTTATACCTTATTTGATCCTATTTTGCATCCACAAACCTTATTTAATGCATCTTTCCAAGGATAATCTCAACATTTATAAAATAACCAGCCATAATTTAGTAATTTTGGATTGTATGGCCCAAATTTACTGATCTGGGAATCATACGCCACCTTGGGTGTATGGGTCCAACCTAAGTTTCAAGGCCTAGTCCTAAATTTGGCATTAAACTTAACCTTTCTTGAAATTTGTGTCCCAATCTTAGCCTACTAGGACTCATAAGGCCCAACTAGCATATGAGTCATACTTAGCTTGGACCTATTTTAAATTCAAATTCTTGGTGGGATTTTATTCTCCTAGATCTAATGTCGGCTCTTAGTGTTGTAATTTCAGGAAATTTCACATAAACAAGTATAAATACAAGGTTATTTCACATATTTTCTCTTAAGAAATCTTATGAAAGAATTCCTATAGCAATTTTATGAGATCAAGAGCATTCAAGAGAATTCAAGAGCTGATTATCAAGTGTTTTGGAGCTATATTCAAGATTCAAGCATCATGTCAAAATCATCATGCATCATGTTTGTTTTTGAGCTAGCATTTGTGATATAGGTTCTTATGATTCAAGCAAGAATTCAAGTCAACATCCATAACATACAAGAAAGAGTCAAGATCTACATTCGTGCTAGCCATTACACACAAGATTGCAGCCTTTTGTTCAAGGGTGTGGTGAGTTGCAACATAGCATATTTGTTCATTCATCATTCCTTCATTTTATTTGATTTCATTTCAAGGTTTGATTACCAAAATAGGGTTTGACCAAGGAAAACCCCTATCCACTAACAAAACAACATTTTCCTCTCTTTGATGCATGATTTGCAATTCTAGGTTGAAGATCCATTGAAGAGAAAGATTGGAGAAAGTTTTCAAGGTTGCAAGGTTGTCAAAATTGTCACCTACATTGAAGATCACAAAAATTCATCTACAAACCTTAATTCAGTGTTTCAGACTCAGAGATTGAAAAGGAGAGAAGCTACAAAAGATCACTAGAGGATTCCAAAATTTTAGATCAATCCTAATACTGGGACTAAATCACCATGTGTGGTATAATGGCTCCAGTATCCCTAATTTCAAGCATTTTTTATAGATCCTGGTTTAGCAGTTCTAGGTTCTAGTTCCAATCTGAAACCCTAAATAGGGACTAAATCACCCCTACTGGCCTATGATTTCTAGTGTGCATTAAAAGTTAGATTTTTGGGAGTGCAAACCTTATTTCAAGCTTCTTCAATTTTCCAAGTTCCCCTCTGTCCTTTCTCAATTCATTATTCTAATTTTCAATTTCATATCTTGAGTTGCATAGTTAGGTATTCATATCATTGCATCCTCCTCTTTCCAAGCCTTTACTTGGTGGTGAACCCCCTTTTTGTCTTTAATCACACCCCTAGGACACCCTATCGCAGATCTCTTTTCCCAATTGCATCCTTAGATTGAGATATCTAGGGTTTCCTTTAATGAAACTTGAAGGAAATAGGTAAAGGAACCCTAATCCCCCTTTAGTTCTCTTTCCCAAAAGAGAGAGAACACCATTTTCTAGGTTTCACCTTCCTTCCCACCTTCCCCCCTCTCCCTTCATCCTTCCAAGTATAAGTCACTCTCTCAACTTATCCCTCTCTTTATCCCTTGCTCCCTCCCTCTCCCTCTCTCTACCTATCTGTCCCCCCTCTCACACACACACACACTAGATCTCTCTTTGTACATCTCTCCCACCCTACCTCTATCTAGCTTACCTACCTCTCTCTTTATTCCTCACACCTTACCCCTCTATACCCACCTTCCCTCAATATATCCCACCACACCTCTCTTTTTACCTACCTCCCCCTCCTTCCCAACTTCCCCCCTCTTTCTAATTCTCTCTCCACCTACCCCTCCCTCTCTTCCTAACTCTCTCTATACCTACCTCTTGTAGCCTTCCTCTCTTTGTCTCCATCCATCCCTCTTTCTCTCCCTCCTTCTCTCCCTCCTTCCCTCTTTCTCTCCCTCCTTATATCCCTCCCACCCTACCACTCCCTATCTCCCTCACACATACTAGGCATAGTAGAAATGTTCATGAGTAAGCCTCAGACCATGGAAGCAAAGTCCTTCAAATTCTCCTGGAATTCTTCTTCGTTATTTTCTATCTAGAGATTGATTCTATCATAGATAGAAGCTCTGAGATGATCCGCAAGGCTATCCTCCACTATGGGGTATGACATGGTCAAGTAAGTGCAAAACTTCGTCATCTATTCCTTCATATGGTTCTCTCCCACTCTACCTCTATCTAGATTTACATACCTATCTCTTTATTCCTTACAGATTACCTCTATATACCTACCTTCCATCAATCCATCCCACCACACCTCTCTTTCTACCTACCTCTCCCTCTTTCCTAACTTCCCCCCTCTTTCTACTTCTCTCTCCACCTACCCCTCCTCTCTCCCTAAGTCTCTTTATATCTACCTTTCTTATCCTACCTCTCTCTATCTCCATCCATCACTCTTTCTCTCCCTCTCTCTATCCCTCTCACCCCACCACTTCCTATCTCCCTCCTTCCCTCTCTCCCTCCCTCTCTCCCACACACACACACACACAACCTCTCTCCACCTTCCCCTTACTCCCTCCCTAAATCTCTCTATATCTATTCCTCACACCCTACCACTCCCTATCTCCCTCCTTCCCTCTTTCTCTCCCTCCCTCTATCCCTCCCACCCTACCAATCCTTATCTCCCTCCTTCCATCTCTCTCCCTCCATCCCACCTTACCAATACCTATCTTCATCCTTCCCTCTTTCTCTCCCTCACTCTCTCCCTCCCACCATACCAATCCCTATCTCCCTCCTTCCCTCTCGCTCTTCGTCCCACATTTTCAATCCATATCTCCATCCCTATCTCCCTCACACACACACAACCTATGTCCACCTACCCTTGCCTCTCTCCCTCACTCTCTCTATACCTATCCCTCCCACCCTACCACTCTCTGTCTCCCTCCTTCCCTCTTTCCCTCCCTAACTATCTCTATACCTATCTCTCCTACCCGACCTCTCTCCACATACCCTCCCCTCCTCCCTAACTCTCTCTATACCTATTCCTCCCACCCTACCACTCCTTATCTCCCTCCTTCCCTCTTTTTTTTGTCCCTCCCACCCTACCACTCCTTATCTCCCTCCTTCCATCTCTCTCCCTCCCTCCCACCTTACCAATACCTATCTACATCCTTCCCTCTTTCTCTCCCTCGCTCTCTCCCTCCCACCCTACCAATCCCTATCTCCTTCCTTCCCTCTTGCTCTCCCTCCCACATTTTCAATCCCTATCTCCATCCTTCCCTCTTTCTCTCCCTCCCTCTATCCCTCCCACCCAACCACTCCCTATCTCCCTCACACATACTAGGTATATTATAAATGTTCATGAGTAAACCCTAGACCGCAAAATAAAATTCCTTCAAATACTCCTGAAACTCCTCTTCATTATTTTCCATGTAGAGATTGAATTTCTTGCAAATAGTGGCTTTGAGATGATCCACAAGGCCCTCCTCCACTATGGGGTATGAAGTGGTTAAGTAAGTACAAAAGTCCATCGCCCATTCCTTCATATGGTTCTCTCCCACCCTACCTCTATCTAGCTTTACCTACCTCTTTCTTTATTCCTTTTTCCTTACCTCTCTATACCTACCTTCCCTCAATCCATCCCACCACACCTCTCTTTCTACCTACCTCTCCCTCTTTCCCAACTTTCCCCCTCTCTCTACCTCCCTCCTTCCCTCTTTCTCTCCCTCCCTTTATCCCTCCCACCCTAGCACTCCCTATCTCCCTCCCACCCTCTTTTTGTCCCTCCCTCTCTCCCTCCCACCCTATCACTCCCTATCTCCCTCCTTCCCTCTCTCTCTCCTTCCCTCTTTTCTCTCCCTCCATCTATCCCTCCCTCTCTCCCTCACACACACAAAAACTCTCTCCAACTACCCCTCCCTCTCTCCTTAACTCTATCTATACCTACCTCTCTCTCCCTATCTCCATTTCTCTATCTAGTTTTTTTAATAATAATATAATATATAATATACATTAAGATATATTAATATTAATAAATATAATATATAATATATAATGTATAATATATAGTATATAGAAAAGAAAATAAAAAATATTTAATATATATAATATATAATATTTACTATATAATATAATAGATGATATATAATCTAATTAAGTTTGATATAACAGATATGTGTTTTTCTACAAAATGGATATCCATTTTTGTCAATACGGGTACCCATATTGTCCTCCAAAAATATTATATATAGAGAGACATGTCGGGTATGTTTTAAGTTCGCATAACCATTATGCAAAACATGGGTACCCATTTCATTTTGTATGAAGTTTATTTTCAATTGTGTGAAAAAAAGCTTCACAAAATGAATATCCATTTTGTAAAGCTTGTGTTTGCACACTGTACAAGCTTTTGTGAACTGAAATAAACAAAATAGATATCCATTTTTCTTTACAAAATAGATATCCATTTTTTTGATTAGACAAAATGGCCAAAATTCCATTCTGGACATTCCAATGGTCCCCACATTCTCTGCTCTATCGGGAATATTGTGAATTATGTGTATTATATACAAAATTTCACTTTTTGAGCACTCTTCATCATAAAAGTTTATCTTTTCAATCATCAAGGTACTTGTTTGAGTTGGGATAATGGGAAGCAATAGTCATTGTAAAGCGAGAAAGGAATAGGAAATGTCAAGTAGAGGAAATTGAGGCAAGTAGAGAGAAAGATAGAGTAAGGAAGAGGGTGGAAAGAAGAGGTATTTCAAATTCTATTCAAGGAGAAGAATCCTCTTTACCTTTAAATGAAATTGAAAGTGACCATGATATTGAATTTGAAAATATTTAACAAGAAATTAAAATTAAAACTTTAGAACATGAAATTGAGAAACAAAATGTTGAACATGAAATATAAATGTTGAGAATGAAACTGAAAATATTAATGTTGAACATGAAATATGGTGTGTGCACCAATCTGTGACACAAAAATGGCTCTTAAGATGCCACTTTTCTTTTTTCTAAAGTCAGCAAAGTCTGATGTGCACAAAAAAATGAAGATAGTTACGCTCAAAATTTGAAAATGCAACAAGAACAAGAGTGGACACTAGTAGAATTTGGCAAATAAATGACTACACGACTAAAACTTTTAGTCACAATAACTAAAAAATGACTAAATTCTAGTCATTTTTGCAACAAAGCTATAAATGACTAATTTGATCGTCGGGTAAATAATTAGTCATTTATTTAGTCACAAATAAAAATGGCTCTCTCTATATAAAATTCTCTCCCCTTCTATCTCTCTTTCTTTTTCCTAATCTCTCCAAAGATCAACTAAACTATCAGAATTTCTATATATTAATTTAATTTGTTCTACATAAGAATATATTAATTATTAATTATTAATTATAATAATTTTATAATTATATTTAATAATTTTTATTATAGAATACAATATATAATAATAATAATATAACCTATATATACTATCAAATATAATAATAAATATAATTATATTTTGTATTATATTTATATATGAATTTTTTGTATTATATAAAAAAGTAATTATTATTAATTATTAATTAGAATGATTTTATATATGTATTTAACATGTTGTAATGTTAAAACCTAAATGTGCTCATTATTAAGATCTTGGCCATAATTTTAATTTTAATAACCATACTCTAAAACCCTTGTCAAAACCTTATTTTTAGGCATAGCTCGCCAAAATGGAGAAGTGAAAGCAGTGGCGCCTAATTTAGGGTTGCAACCTTTGCCCATTTTTCTGCATCGACAATGTTAATAGTAAGACACAGTTTGTGTAAAATCTTGTGGTAAGTCACTTTCCATGGTTTAAGTTAATTTTATTTTTCAAATCTATATGTGGTCAGGCCATTTTTTTTGTGTTCTATTACATTCTAAAATAATTAAGTTGTTATTTGTTAAATGAAGGCATTTTCTTTGTGGTTTTATTTCAATTTAAGTTTCCTTTGATATATCATTTGCCATTCCTACGAGGAATGAATTTTGTGAAGTCATTGATTCAATGATTCTGGAGCAATGTATAGTTTCCCATTAGTTCAATTCTAGATTGCCTTTTCGTCACTTCTGTGAAATTTCAATCTCGGTCTAACTGAAACAAGACATCTCTTCTTTTTTTACCCCTTCAATCTGGGTAATGATAAATTTATTTTGAAATGTGCGAGTAGGAGGTATTTTTGAAGCAAGTACAGGGTTTGATAAAGTGGGTATTGGATTGGAGAGCTCGATAGATACTCCAATGTGAAAAATGTGGGATTGTTTGTCATTTCGTTGGACGTTTTTTCTGCCAAGATTGGTTCAGAAACAAGGATTTGTATTTGAGCCCTTTCGTGTGGATGTCTAATTTTTCGTTGAAATGCAAGAGTATGAGGTAATTTTGAATGGGGGATAGGATTTTATAAAATGGGTGCTAAATATGAGGGCTTGATAGATACCTTGATGTTCATAAATATATTTTTTAATATCTAGGTTTTAGTTTTGTGATCTAGATTGGTACTGGTACTAAATACGCAGGTAATAGTTAAGAAAAAAATGAGCATGCTAAACCCCATAAGGGTGAAGATTGAGATGCAAATTTTTTGAAACCCTTCATTATTTGTATGGCTCTAGGGGTGTGTCATATGTTATTAGGGAAGCTTCAATTCAAAGTAATTTCAGGCTAGATATGCTTGTCCTTGACCTTCTCCTTCCTTTATGTGGTGATCAACATGTCGGCTAACACAAACAAAAATGTGGGCCTCTATAGATGCCTCAATTTGATGCGCTACTACTTGTTGTTACTACTCATATTTTATACAATTTATATAAGAATTGAACCTATTTGGAGAACCATATACTTTAGAATATAACATCTTCTAGAGGAGGATCCTTTTATGGTACCCTCCTAACCCTTGAATGGGAAGTTCACTTTTAGTTGTTTTGTCTAGTAGGATTTGTTGTATATAACAAGCCAGATGGTATTTGCTTCTTTTAATCCATAAATTGTAATAGCGTTCAACAAGATCATTTGCAT
This sequence comes from Sequoia sempervirens, assembly GCA_007258455.2. Classification (NCBI taxonomy): domain Eukaryota; kingdom Viridiplantae; phylum Streptophyta; class Pinopsida; order Cupressales; family Cupressaceae; genus Sequoia; species Sequoia sempervirens. The sequence goes on along the minus strand of VDFB02047144.1, from coordinate 48,931,862 downwards.
TTAGTTATAGGTTTAAACATGTACCTTTTCTTTATTTGTATTGGGGTACCTTTTTTTGGCTCTATTCAAGGAAATGTTTCTTATAAGAGAAAACAATTCCATAAAGCTATCAATTTCTATTATGAAGCAATCAAATTAAATGATACAAATGCTACTTACTTTAGCAATCAAGCAACAACATGTTTAGAATTGGGAAGGTGCCATATTTATATGGGATATTTTAGACTCTCTCCTACATATAGCTGTGATTTTTAGCTGCCTTGATTTTGTTGAGTGGAGTGTTCATTTTATTTCCTTGATAGGTTTTAGCAAGCTGAAGAAGACTGTAGTAAATCTATTGACATTGACAAAAAGGTGATGCCAAAAGAATATCTTTTTCTAGTTTGTCTATCTTTGTCCACCTTTTTCATATAAAGTTTTCGTTAATCAACTGATTGAAGACATTTTTGAATATTAGGTCTTTATTAATAAATTGCATATATTCTTGATAGTTGGGGTGAAAATTCCAACATTGCTCACTCTTTTCTGTTCGCTCACTCTATTAGAGAGTGTCATAATAGAAAGAGAAGTTCTATCTATCTAAGCATTCTGCTCTATCCACTACCCCATCTATAGTTCCCTATTGAACTTAATAGTTTATTTTGATTTAGTTTAGTTTAGAATGGGTCCTTACTATAATTACTATAAGGAGGTGGGGGAGGCCCAAGGAGATCCATATTTCTTGGTATAGCTTTCTCCTAAACCAGGACTACTAGGATCATGCCAAAGCAATATGTAAGTATATATCTGTCTAGTGTGCTAACCAAACTATTTTATTGCTTGCTCGTATACTTACCTTGGTGAAAGATGTAAAAATACAATGTTTCACTATGTCTAAGATCTAAGTTACTAGGCCTATTTGCGGGGATGAGGGGAAAATCATATTAGATAACTATAGTACTACACCAGTTTTAGGGTTTCTAACTTGACAGCTACGGGGATGCAGGAAAGCCATCTTGGGTCACCTTGAGTACTTCCTTCCACCATCACAACCAATCTAGAGATAATATCAAAATTGATTGGAGATAGATTTCCAGCTCTAATAGAATTCAACAGAGTGGCAAGAACTCCCGTTAAGATTTACAAAATGACCTTTGGCTTGTCTTTGTTTTAATGCTTTGTACACAGCTCTAGTTTTGGAGCTCCCATTTAGGTGCTGGTATGAGTCAAGGTTGATGCATGATGTGTGTACTTTTTTTATTTTCCATTTAAGTATGTTAGGGTGACTAAGTTCAACATTTCCAACTACAGTATCTTGACAAAATTCCTAATCCATTACACTTTGATGGGTGCCTATATGTTATTCCAACATTCTTCCTTTCGTGTAAATCATGTGTATTTAAGATTTGAACATACTTATTTGAAATTTTTTGACACCTTCACAACATATCCATTTTGTGTAAACCAAGGCAGTTGTAACCTTGGCATCATTAAATTTTCTTAAAAGTTTTGAATTCCTTCCCAAAAAATCCTTTTGTGCATATTTTGCAACATGCATTCTGTGAGATGGTGTCCTTTTGAGGTATTTTTTTAAACAAATCAAGTGCACCATTTATGCTTATGTGCATGCTTCCTCATTCTTCATGCAAACAAACCTATTTGTGTGTAAATCTTGCAAACATTGAATCCATAAGATGACATTTGTTCAAGGATTCTACCAACATTTCATGCACCTATCTTATGCCTCCACTAAAAACGTCATATGAAGACAATAAGGAATTGAAGTCCCTTTGTAATCTTTATAAATGATCTCATATGCTTCTTCATTGAAAATAGTATTCATTGAAGGATGATTCATCAAAGCATATGATAAGGACTTTATCAGAAATGGCATGTATGTATGCTTCACACCTTGGTCAGTTGTTGCACCTTGAAAAGATTCCTTCAACTCAACAAGGGATTCAAAGTTAATCTCTTCCAGATAATGCAAGTGAGGCACTTTTGTGCCATGTTCATAGTTTTGACCATAGTACACTGAAATCCCCTTAGTTTTTCACTGGCCATGTTTTGTTGTCATACATATCTTTATCATGTTCCATCTGCACATTGCCTGTGTATCATGTTTCTCTAGGTCTTGTATTATTTTGGACCCATGTGTTGGCATATGGCTCATGTGGACGTAGTTTTCTATTTTCTGTGTTGTCATTGATGGCAACTGTAGTCATCATTTTGGCCCATAGTTATGCATTTAGTTGCACTGGTAGTTTTAGTGGAGAACTCTATGTCTCCAGCAAGATAGGGTTTCCGGTCTAATAGCTTCACCGAATCATCACTTCATGTTGTGGATCACTTAAATTGTTTATCAAGCACGTGAAACACCTTATCATTGAATCAGGTATTGCTATCCTTGTGGCTACATGGTCTTGGAGGTCCGGTAGGACATTTTCAATTTATTTGCTTGTTGGAGATGACTCGGTGTAAATGGTATATAACCGTTGTATAAAGTTGAATTATTTTAATTAGATGTTTAATTATGGGTCCTAGCTTTTTTGTAGCTGACTTTTTAGATACGCATTGAAATTATTTATGTTTTTGGGCTGACAAGTTGCAAATGTTATTAATTTTTGTTGAGCCAACCTATGGTGATTAATTCTTGGCGAGAAGATATATTTATATGACTGATCACATCATTTAGTAGAGTGAAGAAGTTGTGTGTGCATTTTTTGTGAATGTCTAAGGTGTATTTGAGTGATATCATGTGCAATTTCACTTGTGCATAGAGATTTTGTGTGTGAACTTGGGTAGAATAGAGAAAAAGTTCATTACCAATCAAATAGGACACAAGTTCGTCATCAGAGCTAAACTGGAACTGCAATCAAGCATTTCTAGATGCTATCTACTCAGTTCATTTTATTTTGGATCAATTCCAAACTATTGTAAGGGAAGTGAGCCCCCATATTCTGAGCAGTGAGCTCTAGGCAGTGAGCCTGAATGCAAGTGCATTCTTATTTTGTAATACTTCTTTTGAGTATACTCAAAACTTATTGTGGATTGGCCATCCACCGTGGTTTTTCCCCTTACAGGGTTTCCATGTAAAAATCCTTGTGTTATGGTTTCATGATTTATTTTTTTCTATTTCAGCATATTAATTTTGGTTCAGTGTATTAAGTGGAATAAAGATCAAGATAAAATTGTTGAAATTTGCAAAACATTGTTTCACCCCCCTCTTAGTGTTGCTTGTTTCCAACAATTGGTATTAGAGCTAGTTCCTCTGAAGAAGTCTAATAGCTTGGGAAGATCTTAGAAAGTCATGGATACAAGTAGTCTTCAACAACAACTCATGGTGGCCTTGGATGATCTTGACCAATCAAAATATGAGATCTGGGAACTGCAAGAAAATCTTGCAAATGCAGAAAAATTCATCCAGTCTTTAAAAGACAAGATTGATGAATCAAGGGAGAAAAGAAAAGAATTATGTGGTCAGCTCAAGAAAAAGAACAAAATTAGTGAAGATGAACAACTCAGTTAGGTCCTGAAAGAAAAAATAGAAGAATGTGAAAAATTTGCTAAAGAAAATACTGCCTTGAAGCATGAGACAGAATCCATCATGATGAAGATGACTAAAGAGTTAGAGGACAAAAAGAGAAATGAAGAAAAAGTTGCACAATCCTTGAAAGAAAATTATGAGCAATGCAACTGACTAGAAAATGAATTGGAGCAATCTAAGAACAATGAAGAAGAGCTTGAAAAATGGCTTCATAATCTCAAGGATGAACTTGCTACAAAAAATGAGTTAAAGAAAAATTCAAAACAAGCTCAACCAAACTTGATGAGTTAATCAAGGGACAAAGAACTAATAGTGACAAACGGGGTCTTGGATATGAAGAAGGAGAAAGCTTCAAATCTGCTCAAAGGAACCCTAGACAAGGAAAACCCAGACAAGCCAACCAGATGAGTAAGCCTAATAGAAATACGGTAAGGCAACCTAATGCTCAAAGATTTAATGGTTATTGTTATACTTGCAACAAATTTGGTCATATGGCTTCTCAGTGTAGAAGTAGGGTGAACACAAGTAGATCATCATTCTCAGGACAATGTTTTAATTGTTACAAGTATGGTCACAATTCAAGTGAATGCAGAACTATGATGCATAACTCTCATGGAGATGTCAAATGCTATGCATGCAATAGATTTGGACATGTTGCTAATCAATGTAGGTCGAGACAAATTCAATGGGAAAATTTTCCTAAGAAGAGAAGTGTTGTCTACTACAACTGCAACAAATTTGGCCACACTTCTAGATTATGTTGGAACATAAGAGGTTCGGTAAAATAGAATAAGCAACCGGATGTTAAGGGAAAAGGAAAGATCACTAGTGATGAGATCAAGAAGCAGATGCAGAAGAAATGGGTAAAGAAGAATCCCTCTACAAAAGAAAATGGATCTGCACCAGAAGTCTCTTCTGGTAATATCTCTGGAAACTAATTGTAGGTCTCTACATTAGGGGCAGTTGTCAAGAAAATCATCTAAACCCCCTTTACAAGTGATCAGTACTGGAATTTGGATAAATCCAGTTGGAAATAGGATATTCTACAGTTATTGTGGAACAAATCTAAGGTGCCAATGAAGTCTATTGAAGATCTGTGCAAAAATTGTTTGTTCCAGAATATAAAAAAGTTTGAAAGCCTGAAGAATTAGGGCAAGGTAATTTATTGCAAAAAGTAAAGGGTTAGGTTTGATGTAAATAAATGAACCATTTCCACTCTCATTTGTCACATTACATTTGAGAGAAAGAAGTCAGAAGTACTCTAAGGTGATCCCTGCCAAAGCAAAAAAGTGATTCAAGCTTAGAAGAGAATCTGCGATCGACCTCCATTTCATCTCCAAAAGGTATTTATAGAAAAGTTTGTAAATCTGTGTATTTTCAATTATGTCTACCCCTCTTCTATTCAAAGTAAAGGATAGGCCACGTCCAAAGTTCAAATGGAATCCATATAAATCGGTAGACATTGAGCCCTTAGGAGCATTTTCTTCCATGTCGTACAGTGTTTTGCACATCGAAGATATTAGGGCTTATGTGCATGCAAACATTGAAGATTTGGGTAGTGCGCAACTATTGGAATTATATTCTAATCACATAGTGCAAGAATATTTCTCTGTGAAACCTGAATTCAAAACTCTAGTGGATAAGAAATTTGTGCATTTCGTGAAGTTTCCCATATTTGATGAGGATGAGTGGGTTCGATATATTCTGAGTAGAGTGCATGATGAATTTATGTGCCTAAATATCCCATTTAATATTACCAAGGAAGCTATTTGCATAGTTACTATCTTAGGTTCTTCCGGCAGACTTCCAGTATTGAAGTCGATAAAGAATGATGATGTCACTAAAGTGACTGGCTCACACTAGGATAGAAGGGAAATTACTATAAGTCATATTGCCAAAATCGATGTGAGATTTGCATCCATGATCATAGGGTATAAGATTTACCATTTGAGACGAGAAAATTATGTATCCAACACTGCTATTTACACAACATATGAGATGATCAAACAAAATGTGGATTATGATCTTTGTGAAGTGGTCAAAGAGAAACTCCTGGAGAATACAAAGAAATTCAAGAAGGACAAAAAGAATGTGTTCAAGTTCGGAAACTTGTTATTCTTCATGTACTTTTACTTCTCTGGTGAGGTACCGGGCATTGGAAAAGTTCAATGGAGAAATGATGTTCCAGTTGCAGTATAGATTTGGGACATGCTATGTAGTCTTGGTGACCGGTAGACCCGCAACTCAATCCTGTGGGGTTATTTTAAAACATTTCAAAAATAGATGCATGCCAGAGAGAGGATCCTTGAAGTTGTAGTGGAACAGTATAAATATTCTATATGCTTCATGGTGGACATTGATCAATGTCACATGGAAGCAGTTGATTCAAGAATTGTTTGGATCATACCTATGGGCTATGAAGTGGAAGAAAATATACTGAGGATGTATGTTGATCATCTACTAAATTCTCCACTAGATCCAAATGAAGGAAGATTCGACACCTATGCAGAGAAGAGCCTTGAAGTTCATTCAGAACTGAACAATCCTAAGTCTACTAGGAAGGTAAGAAAGGAAACATAAATCATTGCAAAGCAACTAGGTCTTCCAGTTGAGAAGCTAAGAAAAATAAAAAGGAAAAGGGATGAAGCCGAAGCTAAAAAGGAGAAGGAAAGGGCAACAATAGCTGGTCTGAGAACATCTACTCGTAACACCAGAACAACTAGGATTTCTCTTGCATCTCAGCCAAATAGGGCCGAAACCTCCATAAGAGGAAAGAAAAATAAAAGATCAAGGACAGATAAAGCTGCATCCACAGATGAAGAAGAGAAGGACAAACTTAGAAGAAATAGTGAGGGAATTGAAGGCAACCGGGAGTCATGTTGTCAAGCTAAATAAAATAAAGCCTTTTGGAAAAAGTGAAGGAACTCAGAAGAATTCCAAAATTGCCAAATCCAACATGTCATTGGAAGAAGTCGAAAATGCAGCAGTGGTTGATGGTAATCTCAAGCCACTCTATGACCTATATGAGTTCTTTGATGATTCTGGTAAGTTAACCCTTGAAGAAGCTATTGTCAAGCATTTGAACATTTTCAATAAAAACCTTGTTGAAATCATGTCTGGCTTGCCCACAAGCCTATACAAAGCTTTGGAATCAAGAAGGGTGAATGCTAGGGCAGAGGAAGAAAACATGAGGAAAAGAGTCCTTGCTAACCTGTGCTCGAAAATGGGAATTGAAGAATTGGATTCACTCCTAAAAGTTAAAAATGAATTCAGAAGCAAGTCAAGAGTCAATAAAATCATGATTGGTAACACTAATGTTTTTATGAGTGAGACCAAGTCAATTCTGGAAAGGGTCTTGTCAAAAGAAAAGGTAAATATTGAAGAAGTCAATATTGAACAAGCTCAAAGTAATGAGGAAATGAATGTGGAAGTGAGTAAATCAGAAGGAAGAAATGAAAATGATGTGAACATTAATGTATCTGATCCTCCAATATTTGAGGATATTCTGACTTCCCCCAATGATATAAACACTGAGACACATGTTGTGACTAAGGTCCAAAGTGAAGTGGTAGCTGATGTGGAAGAAGTGTCTGGTAATGAAAAAGAAATGTTAAAGGTCATTCTTGAAGCTCAATCTAAAATTGACAAGGGAAAGAGTCATGAGATCAGTCTAGAAGAGGTGAAGGAATCTTTGTTGGAGAAGAAGGCAGAATCAGACTTTGAGTTTGATGAGAGCTCAATCAACTTATCCACATTGTCTCCAATCCAGATGCTAAAAGTTTCCAAATTAGCTCAAGATAAAGCCAATGAGAAAATATTGAAATATCATATTGAAGAAAGTGAGCTATTGAAACTAGCATCTGAGGTTTTACAGAAATTGATGCCTACCCATGTTATGGATCGATCCCCCTCTGGTGAGTTAAAAAGATTGATAAACTCTGTAGACTCTCATTTCAAGTCTTTTAAGGTTTCAGCTCAAATTCAAGTAAAAAGGGAATTCAAAGAGGAATGAATTGGAAGCTTAATCAAATTAATTGCCAAGGATAAGGATATGCTAGCAACTTGTATACAAAATATCCAAAGAGCTATAACTAAAGGAGGAAATATGTACAAATCTTTCCTAATCTTGTCAAAATTTATCGTGGGAAATGAGAAAAAGATCAAAGATATTGAGCAACAGCTGGCTATTATTTCCAACACCTTTGATCCTTTGACCAGCAGTATGTGTCAACAAGATGGTCAAGTAATATCTTTGCTTGACCAGTTTAAGAGTCTGAAGCTTGAAAATGAAAGGGTTATTAGCAAAGTAAGTTAATTCAATAAGCTGATAAGTCCAGAAATTGAGATGATGGGAAACACTCTGGAAGAAGCAAAAAGTGTTGTGACCGCTCTTGATCCCGCATCTTTGGAATCTATAGAATCTATGGCTTATCTTCTTTGTGGTCATATTACCATTCTAGAGAGTTTGAGGAGTATCTGGGACTCAAAATTAGAAGGACTGAAGAATGTCTTTGAAGACATCTTCACATTTTTGTAAGTCTCTAGATATACTTGTACAATTTTGCAATTTTGGTTTCCCCAATTTTGTCATTGATGCCAAAGGGGGAGAGTGTATGTGAAAAATGCAAACATATTCTTAGGGGGAGTAATATTTTGTAGCAGAGCAGTATTTTGTATTTTGCAGAATGTCTATCAACTTCAACACTTAGTCAATTTTCACTAAGTGTTTCCATCAATGCCAAAGGGGGAGATTGTTGGCATATGGCTCGTGTGGATGTAGTTTTCTATTTTTTGTGTTGTCATTGATGGAAACTATAGTCATAATTTTGGCCCACAATTATGCATTCAGTTGCACTAGCAATTTTAGTGGAGAACTATGTGTCTCCAGTAGGACAGGGTTTCTGGTCTAATAGCTTCACTGAATCATCACTTCATGTTGTGGATCACTGAAATTTTTTATCAAGCACGTGAAACACCTTATCATTGAATCATGTATTGCTATCCTTGTGGCGACATGGTCTTGGAGGTCTGGTAGGTCATTTTCAGTTTATTTGCCTGTTGGAGCCGACTCAGTGTAAATGGTATATAACCATTGTATAAAGTTGAATTATTTTAATTAGATGTTTAATTATGGGTCCTAGATTTTGTGTAGTCGACTTTTTGGATACGCAGTGAAATTATTTGTGTTTTTGGGCCAACAAGTTGCAAATGTTATTAAGTTTTGTTGAGCTGACTTGTGGCGATTAATTCCTAGCGAGCAGATATATTTAGATGACCAATCACATCATTTAGCAGAGTGAAGAAGTTGTTTGTGTGTGTGTTGTGAATGTCTAAGGTGTATTTGAGCGATATTATGCATAGTTTCACTTGCGCATAGAGATTTTGTGTGTGAACTTGGGTAGAACAAAGCAGAAGTTCATTACCATTCAAATAGAACACAAGTTCATCATCAGAGCTAAACCGAAACTACAATCAAGCATTTGTAGATGCTATCTACTCAGTTCATTTTCTTTTCGATCAATTCCAAACTATTGTAAGGGCAGTGAGCCCCCATCTTCTAAGCAGTGAGCTTTAGGCAGTGAGCTTGAATGCAAGTGCATTCTTATTTTGTAATACTTCTTTTGAGTATACTCAGAACTTATTTTGGATTGGCCATCCACCATGGTTTTTCCCCTTACAGGGTTTCCACGTAAAAATCCTTATGTTATGGTTGTGTGGTTTATTGTTTTTTGTTTCAACATATTAATTTTGGTTAAGTGTATTAAGTGGAATAAAGATCAGGATAAAATTGTTGAAATTTTCACAACACTGATTCACCCCCCTCTCAGTGTTGCTTGTTTCCAACACCATGGTCCCTTTATGTTGTATTTCATTTGTGCCTTTGTGTCCATAATTTTTTCTTTTGAAATTGTGGGGTTTACAAAAAATTTGTGGGAAGGATGTCATTTTTGAGTACCCTTCGTCAAAGGCTAGTTAGATTATACCTTTAAAGTCTTTTCTCCTTTTTTGGATGGTATTTAGATGTTGATCTTATTTTTTTGATTAGGGTATGTATCAAAATATTGTTTGGTTGGTATTAGAAAAAAATTTCATCAAACATTTCAGGCTATGAATATCAATGATTCTTGTTGAATTCTTCTTATTATCCTAATCTCTTCAGATGAGTTAAATTTTGTTTAGCTGAAAAGAGTTTTGCTATACACACAAATGAATTTGAGAAGCATTTGTCACTTATTCATATTTTTATCATTTCTTTATAGGGTGAATGGAAAATAGAAGTTAAATCTTGGGGATATGGTTGAGAAATTCATTGGTACTAAAAACTATTTTAGGCCTATGTTGAACACTCTCTTTAAGGCATTTATTGAAAAGGCTACAATTTTTTAATTGATTTATCTTTCTATTGTGTTTGGACTTACTTTTGTAAACTTGCAATATACAATGCACTTTTATTCTTTCTAAAATGAGACTAATAGTAATTTTGTTGGTTGTATTGACGCACAACTTCATCCATGGAAAAAAAGGCAACACCCTGCTATTCATATCAGATGGTACGTTGCATATAAAGGGGGAAAGAGTTCCATAAGCAAAGGAACAAAGGACTGTAGTGTTAGTAAAGGAATAGAGGACTGTAGTGTTAGCAAAGGAACAGAGGACTACAATGTTAGCATTAAAAGGAAAGTATAAGAAAGTTGCAGGGCAATCATCTAGAAAGCAAGTATGCATAGTTCAGTCACCACAATGAGTGAAGACCAAGGACACTAAATATGACTTCCTATCAAGTGTCCAATGTAATAGAGGTAGGGTAAGTGAATGGTTTAGACTCATAAAGAGGCTTTTGAAGATGCATTAAAGGAAGAATTTGATTACATGCCCTAAGAGGACCTGATATCTTCAAACTCAATAAAAACTTGTCCTATAAGTAGTGTCGATGACAATACAAGACACAAGAATATAGTGATGTTTCATTAAGGAAGCTTGATCTAGTCCATGTTTCACATTATGATCCTATCACAGACCTGATTACATATGACAGTGCATTTCCTTTGGTTGCAGTCAAGAAGGACAAGTGCTATATTGATGGGTAATATTAGATGACTTGTGGCAGCAATTAGGCTAGTTGAGAATATGTTACTGATAGTTCACACATGCCCTATTACCATGCAAATTATTGAAGAGTCGGTGAAGGAGATTTAGTGGTCAATTTTTTTCATTTCCAAGCATCTAGGGAGCAAGTTGAACTAATCCAGAAGTTGCAAGTATCTAGGATGTAACAAAGAAGGTAGGTTAAAGAAATATCAACATTCATCCTTCCCCATGCCACTTAGGAGTTCTTTTCAATAGAAAAATAAGAGGAAGCAACAATTAGGAATCCAATGGCTTTTTAACTTTTCAAACTGTGACACATGTCACTTATCTATTGTAATAGATTACTAAGGATTTGGAAAGGCTTGTAGGCTAAAGGGCACACCTTCTTTCATTTTGAGTTAGTTCTTTTCACTTTTTGGAAAAGCATTGTAAACTTGGAGAAGTTTCTTTCTTGTCATTTATGTGCATTGTAACTCAGATTTTTAGTCTTGTGACTAAAAATAAACATTGTAATACTCTATTTCTAAGCATTTTTCAAGCAAGATAGATATTTCAAACTTGTGCAAACTATAAGATAGTGATTTTTCCTTCTCAAGGGTTGTCTTATTATGTGCAATTGATGATTGATGTGTATTTCTATGTTCTATGTTTAAATCTTCAAATATCAGTCAATTAAAATGACCAAATATACTACTAATTTATGTCAATTAATAATTAAATTGACTAAATATACTACCAATTGATAAAAATTAGTGAATACATATGACTACTATATGACTAAATCAATCAATAAAAATATACTACCAAATTGATCAATCAAAACAACTAATAAATGAGTAAAAATAGTTTAGTCATAAATTTGGTCAGGTTATAAATGACAGACAATAAACTACTAATGGTCACGTGACCAAGCTCAGTGAATAAATATGACTAAATCAATAACTAAATTAATGACTAAGTATACTACCAAATTGATCAATCAAAATGACCAAATAAATGACTAAAAATGGTTTAGTCATAAATTTGGTTGTGTTATAAATGACTGGTAATAAACTACTAATGGTCACGTGACCAAGTTTAGTCATTTATATGTAATTTTTAGTAGTTCTTTTAGTCATTTGTTGTTTTTTTCTAATAGTATGAAGTGCTCTGAGTCTTCTTTCTAACCTACTATTTTTAAAAAAAAATAATGAAGATTAAGGGTTTCAAAAAGGGGGGCCAAAACAAGTCCTATTTTTATCAAAAAAATAACATAGCATCTAAGGGGTCCCCCCTTTCCATTAAATTTTTTTTTAGAATTTATAAAATTTGAACAATGAGAAATTAGCTAACACCATGTAGTTTATCCCCGTTCTTTTAGATAATTTTTTTAATGAATATATAATATTTTATAAATTTTTGAAGTGGACACATCCTGAAAATTTGAAATTTGAGTGTGCTCCCGCCTAATTTTTTTGAAAACTAATCAAAAATTGATTTTTTTCATCACATGTAGAATGGAGTCTAGTTTAAAAAATGTAATTTCTCTCAAGATACAATGAACGAGTAAAAATCTATCCTAAAACTAGCACATGTTGGTTTTTGACAAAAAATAGAGGCAATAATAAGAGAAGTTATGGATGAAAACCTTAACATAATCAAAATATAAATATATATATATATATATATTTAGATAGCTAAGAGAGAGCCTAATGTAATCACTATTTTTTATGAACTTACATTGAAAGACATGCAAACAAGACGGATAGCATGGACAAAAATATGTGAAAATTTGGTACCCTCTTGATAAAATCATGTCCATAAGCAACTTATTTGGTGAGTGCCAAATTTGGCACTCTCCAAATGGCACATCCCATTTGACACTCGCCAAATTTGGCACTCACCAAATGAGATGCATTGACAAAAAACTAACTTTTCTTTATCTTTGTGTCTCTCTCCACCACTTTGATAACATTTAGAGTTCACAATTTATGATCTTGATGGATAGTTGAGGTTTTACCTTTCACTCCCTCTTTTCCTCCTTCCCTTTTAACCAATACGTACAAATTCTTTCTCAACCCTCTCTAGGTCTCTCCTACACTCTCTACCATGTCTTCCATCCTTAGGGTTTAAGGTATATGGTTGAGGGTTTAATGTATAAGATAACTCCCCCTCTCAGGTCTCTTCCTCCCTCTATCATTCCCACCCCTCTCTCTCAAGTCTCTCCCTCCCTCTATCCCTCCCACCTCCTCTCTCTCAAGTCTCTCCCTCCCTCTATCACTCCCACCCTCTATCTCTTGGATCTCTTGCACCCCCTCTACCTTTGTCAAGTCTCTCCCTCCCACCCTAACTAGAAAACTCTCTCTCCCTTTCTCTATCCCTCCTACCCTCTATCTCTTGGATCTCTCACACCCCCTCTCCCTCTCTCAAGTCTATCCCTCCCACCCTAATTAGATAATTCTCTCTCTCAGGTCTCTCCCACTCCCTCCCTCTCTCTCCCTCTCAAGTCTCTCTCTCTCGGGTATCTCTCTCTTAGGTCTCTCTCCCTCTCAAGTATCTCTCTCTCCCAGGTCTCTCTCTCTAGTGTCTACCACTCCCTCTCTCTCTCCCTCTCTCTCAATTCTCTCCCTCAAAATATCCCTCCCACCCCCTCTCCCTCTCTCAAGTATTTTCCCCCCACCCTAACTAGATAACTCTATCTCTCCCTCTCAATTCTCTCTCTCTTAGGTCTCACTCCCCCCACCCTACCTAGACTACTCTCTCTCCTCCAACCCCTCTCTCACACTCCCTCTCTAGGTATCTCCCTCAAAATATCCCTTCCACCCCTCTCCCTTTCTTAGGTCTCTCCCTCCCTTCCTAAATAGATAACTCTCTTTCTCTAATAGTAGTCTCTCTCTCTTAGGTCTCACTACCTCCTACCCTACTTAGACAAATCTCTCTCACTCCAAACCCCTCTCTCACACTCCATCTCTCTCTCCCTCTCAGGTATTTCTCTCTCTCTCTCAAGTATCTCTCAGGTCTCTCTTAGGTCTCACTCCCTCGCACCCCACGTAGAAAAATCTCACTCCAACCCCCTCTCTCACACTCCCCCTCTCTCTCCCTCTTAGGTCTCTCTCTCACACACACACTCCAACTCCCTCTCTTAGGTCTTTATCTTTCTCTCTCCCTCTCATCTCTCTCTCAAGTCTCTCTCTTAGGTGTCTCCCACTCCCTCTCTCTCAGGTTTCTCCCTTAAAATATCCCTCCCACCCTACCTAGACTACTCTCTCTGACTCCAACCCCCTCTCTCACACTCCCTCTCTCTCAGGTGTCTCCCTAAAAATATCCCTCCCACCTCCTCTCCCTCTCTCAGGTCTCTCCCTCCCATCCTAACTATATAACCCTCTTTCTCCGATGTAGTAGTCTCTCTCTCTCAAGTCTCACTCCTTCCCACCCTACCTAGAAAAATCTCTCTCACTCTACCCCATCTCTCACACTCCCTCTCTTTCTCTCTCACTCCCTCTCATGTCTCTCTCTCTCTCTCACTCCAACTTCCTCTCTTAGGTATTTATCTTTCTCTCTCCCCCTCATCTCTCTCTCTCTCTCAGGTATCTCTCTCTAGAGTCTCTCTCTTAGGTGTCTCCCACTCCCTCCCTCTAAGGTCTTTCTCTCAAAATATCCCTCCCAACCCCTCTCCCTCTCTCAGGTCTCCCCCCCACCCTAACTAGATAACTCTCTCTCTGTCTCAAGTCTCACTCCCTCCCACCCTACCCAAGATACTCTCTCTCTCACTCCAACCCCCTCTCTCACACTCCATCTCTCTCAAGTCTCTCACTCAAAATATCCATCCCACCCCTCTCCCTCTCTGAAGTCCCCCCTCCCATCCTAACTAGATAACCCTCTTTCTATTATGTAGTAGTCTCTCTCTCAGGTCTCACTCCCTCCCACCCTACCTAGAACAAATCCTCACTCAGGCCCCTCTCTCACACCTCCTATCTTTCTCTCTCATTTCATCCTATCTCCTGTGGGGTACTTCTTCTCCTCTTAGGTCTCTCTCTCTCAGGTGTCTCCCTCCCTCTCTCGGGTCTCTTCACCTCCAAAATGTCCTCCCAACCCCTCTCCCTCTCTTAGGTCTCTCCCCCCACCCTAACTAGATAACTCTTTCTCTCCCTCTCAAGTCTGTCTCTCCCAAGTCTCACTCCCTCCCACCCTAAATAGACTACTCTCTCACTCCAACACCCTCTCTCACACTCCCTCTCTTAGGTCTCTCCCTCAAAATATCCCTCCCACCACCTCTCCCTCTCTCAGGTCTCTCCCTCCAATCCTAACTAGATAACCCTCTTTCTCTGATTTAGTCTAGTAACTCTCT